>UCOM01001381.1:0-42440 GCA_900474385.1 Ormyrus pomaceus
GGGGGGGGGGGGGGGGGGGGGGGGGGGGGGCTTCTTGCGCGAGTGGAGCAAGCCGTTGAGGTAAGAGCTCGAACCGCAAACGCGCGACAATGCATTGTCCGTTCGGTCGGCTTGTGGGGAAAAAAAAAATCAATGCTTTTGACCGAATAGATTTCTTTTCAGTGGCGGAGAATGACGCCTACGGTTCTTTCAAAGTAAATTTACAGTAAGAGCACTTACTTTGCTCTAATTTTCAGCTTGACGTTTATTCTTCCTCTATGCAGTTTACTCTTTTATTGTATTTGGGGAAACCGGGAATCGTGTATTTTGTTACAAACGATAGATTAAAAAGCCCGATTCCCCAAATGAAATCCCATTTGGTAAATGACTGGACAATTGGTGCAGGAAACTACTCCGGCTAGAAAATAAGGCTCCGCGCGTAGGTGAAACAAAAGGCATAATTCACTGGTAGAAAAAAAAATGAACAAAGGCGCAGGTTACCATGACGGTCACTCGCGGCTCGGGGCAAAAAAGGAGAGCGCCTAATTAGCCCTAATCCCGCTCGTAATTTCGGCGCAAAAAAGCAAAGCCGCTCGATTCCTTAGACGGCAGCTCGTGAGTCAGTGCGGGCTGCACCCCGGCGGCCCTAAAGCACAGCGACCTTGCCTGAGCAAACGCTGCTGCCTCGCCCAAAGTCCGGCGATGGGCGCAGCACCTCCGCCGCTAATAAAATCCGCGTCATTTGGCTAAAAGCGGCGGCGGCGGCATCGACGGACACGCGAGCGTCTTCGGGGTGTGTAGCCCCTCGTATCTGCGGGCTGATCGGGGCGCGGCCTCGCGCCCTTATCACGCGACGCCGCCCATCCGCTCGGGAGCGCGTTTATTCAATTGAACGCAGCAAGTAGGTTAACGTCTAACGGGAAAAGCGGCGCGTGGAAGCGCAAGCCCGCACCTGCACAATGCCCATTGTTGATCGGATGCACCGCCGCCGCCGCCTCGCTTCTAATAATCGAGCCGCGATCTCGAGCGTAATTAAGAGGCATGAATGACTGCTTGACGATTTTATGCCAAGCTTCAATTAGACAAGCCTGCCAGCAGAAGCAAGCAAGCAAGCAAGCGAACGAGCGATCGAGCAAGCAAGCCGGCTTTTATGGAGAGCGGCGCGCCAGGACTTTATGTCTCTGTTTGTTCGGATTTTTCTCGGGGAAAAAATAAAATGCCAATATCGCCTTGTGTGCCAAGGCTCCGATCGGCCGAAGTATTGTTTTCCCGGAGCGCTACAAAGTTCATTCCTATGGAAATCCCGGCGCTATAACCGACGCCGGCATCAATGCGCTTCCTCCTTTCGTCCTGCTTTATTTATCATAAGTAGTCCGATGGAAAATCGCCGTCTCTCTTATTTTTCGAGCGTTATTACTAAAATTTTTTCCAGGAAACGCGCTCGTTTCTTTTTATCAAACGAGCGAGAAACAGAGAGTCTATCGGACGGAGGGATCCGTTTCTCATAGCTAATTATCGCATTTAATGTTAAATCAAGCGCCGAAACAATGATCTTTTCACCTCGCGGCTTACCCACGTGGCTGTACTTTCTCGGAATTTCTGGAAAAGGGAGTCGGCTCGAATCGGAGAAAAAAGAGCCGTCCGAGAAAAGTAGGAAGGCGAGAGAGAAGAGCCTCGGGTTCTCAGGCCTCTACATGCCATGCAGCGAGTCGAGAGCTCAGGTGAGATAACGGTGCCCGAGCGGTTAAGTAACGGGCTGACTATCAGGATGCGTCCACTCCACTCCTCTCTCTCTCTCTCTCTCTCTCTCACCGTATCTCTTTCGCGACAAACAACGTCCCCTTTCATGCGCATTACGTGAATTTCATAATTCAGCTCTTTCGCCTGGAGAAGGAAACGACGGTATATCGAATAAAGTTCGCCCGTTCTTGCCGCGTATCAACGGGGAAAACGCGCGCCGATTGTCTTTATGCAAGCCCGCGTCGCTGAAGCGGCTGTTGAAAAAAAAAAAAAAGAAAAACAGGGGCTTAGAAAACGCGCGACAATATAATTGCGGCGCAATTTCACGCAGCCTACTTTCACGCGCGGATCTCGAAAAAGATGACTTACACCGGCCGCTGCTTTTCGAATTTCACTCGGGCAATATTTAATCTCCCGAGATTTTCGTCCCAGTGTTTGAGCTGCCTCGCGTCCGGCGCCGCCGCCGCCGCTGCCTCTACGTGCTAATTCGAGTCCAGTTAGAGAGGAGACTGGTCTCTTTTTTAACGGTACCTCGCTCTTTTTCGCGTCTGCACGCATGAATTATTCATTCCCCGAGCGCGTACACACACACACACGGCCGAAGATAAGAAGTGCAAGCGTTGATAAAAGGGCAGCGGGCGATTGCGCAAGCCGCCGGATTAAAAGCAGAAGCCCTACGAGCGCGAAATCGCGGAGGGGCGAGGGGGAGCAGAGAGGCGAACGGGAGCGCGCGCCGGCTGATCAATTCCGCGGATATGTGCTGCTTTTTTTTTTCTTTCTTTCTTCGCTTTTTTACCATTCGACTTTCGCGTGCTATTGCCGAGGTGAAATCGCAGCCGACGCTGATAGAGAGACGAGAGACGGGCTGGAAATTATTCCTGCGTAGAGCTGACTGTAAGAGGTGAACGCCTTCGCGAATCTCGTGTGGATCTTATTTGGTTAATCTGATAAAAATTGTCGAGCGTTTTGATTGCCCGATTTCGAAATGAGAGAAAAATAGCCCGACTAGGTTTCTCCACTACTCGCGCGGATTTTTAACGCTGGACTAGTTTTGTCGGAGGAATATATTAGAATATTTCTTGCTGGCGGAAATCGTGCTGCTGGCCGAGCATTAAATACGAACGTCTGCAATCGGTCTCTTTCGAACTGGTGGCGACTTGTTTTTTGTCGCAATTTATTATTTCCTCGATTTAAACAAATTTATCTAATTGACGGATGAAACAGCGAGTTTAGGAAGAAGCCGGCAGTTAATCCTAATAAAGCACTCGCTTCCTGGCCACGCGACCAGAAAGGAATTAATGACGGCGAAGCCAGCTCGCCTCCTACAAACTTCCTTCCTCGGGCATCGAGGCAGGAAAACAATCGAATCGATTGTCCGGCGGCTAGGCGACACGGTCACCCTAAGCCGGCCGCGAAAAAATCGATGCCGCCGGTATCAACTCGAGCATCGTCGCGTGCGAGCTCGCCGCCGCGATAAGGACGCTCGCTCGGCTCGCGGCCGCGGCAGGAAAAGGCCGCGGCGCGCTCTTTTCGATCCTCCTCTGCTCTGCTACCCAGAAGAGGTTGCCAACCGAAACGCATGGCTGCCTCTCGCTCCTTCTCCCCCTGTTGCCATGCGTGCCTCCTCGCCGCGGCGGCGGCGGCCGGTAATAGGGACGTTACACAATTCCCCGAGACCCTAATGCTCAGTCAAGGTCAGCGCTCTCCGGCTACGCGCGAATCCACTAATTGCCGGCAGGAATCACGAGTGCATAGAGGCCGCTCGGACACCTGCTTTCTCGCTTATTATTTTCGGCGGCGTTGCGTAACGCTCGAATCAATGCCCACGGCTAATATCCTCGCAGACGCGGCGGCGGCGGCGGCGGCGGCGGCAAGGCAGAGTGTACACACACGAGGTCCGCCGGTGAACGTCCGCCAGAGGTTCGTTGACCCCCGAGAGCGAGAAGCGCGAGCGCTTAACCTCGACTTTAACTCTCCGGGCGTTGCTCTTTTCCCTCCTCCTTCTCCTCCTCCTCCTCCTGCCGCTACTACCGACGCCGCTGCCGCCGCGCTGCTGTCCTCGAGCTTTATTTGACCCCTTTGAGAGCCGCCACCCTGATTATTCGCCTATGCTGCGAGTTTTCGATATGTTGTAATGAGCGCGCGAGGAACTGGAGAACTGGAGAACGCTGCGGCGGCCGGGGAGTTTGCTTTGCCAGAATTTGCTGACGCTCGCCGCGCTTCTGTTGCGTGCCGAGCTTTCGCTCGGCCGGACTGCAGGCGACGCTGCAATTTTCCCAATTCTTTGCCAAACTTTTGCATTTGTCGGGGCGGCGTTCCCGCGAAGCATTTTCGAACAAACGTTGCGAAAGACTGAGAAAAAAATGGTTTATCCATGCAAAAGAACCGTTACGGAAGAAGCTTCAAGCGGCGCTTAATGGTGCAACAGGATCCTTTCTCTCGGCGAATTCCTGAAAATTGAATTGGTCGAGCGAACATTGACGGTATCCGGCCGGCAATCAGGCGGCATTAAATTTTCCGCCGTCGAGTCTTCCGGGCCGGGCGCATGGTTCGTCATCATCCCTGCCGCTGAATCGTACGGAATCGCTAATCGACGATCGACGCTAAGGAGGAAATACCGCGTGCTCCAGATAGCAGCCGTTCCGCGAACGCCGCCGGAACGGAATCGCATCTCGCGAGCGAGCGGGAAGAGCCGGGGAAAAAAACGGAGAAAGTCGCTCCCCGGCAATTAGTCGTCGTCGTCGTCGTCGTCGTCGTCGACGACGGCGCAGCTAAGCATTTCGCGTGATTCCCCTTTTATTCCGCCTCCGTAAGGCTTCGTCATTCCCTTCCTCTCTCTTTCCCCGTATCTCGAGCGAACCGAGAGATACCCGCTTTCTGCTGTGATTTCTTTACAATTGGGCATTGTTTTTTTTTTTTATTTTTTTTTTTTCGTTAATAACCTCATTGTTAGGTTCTCGATTTAAGGTTAAATACCTCTTGAAGAAAAGTACGTATTTATTTATAGCGACTACTCTGTCCTCGTCGACTTTAAAAATTCGAGCGCTGCTAAAAATGATAACAGGGATGTTGTGCGAAAATTTTCGGAACAATCACGCTTAAAATAAAGCTGCGAAAAGGTATTTGGCCGACTGCCTCTTTTACTTGTGCCACACACAGAAATCTTCAACTCTACTACTGTAGTAAACTCGACTCGCGAGTGTCTAAGGTTCTTCTTGTTTTGTTTTGCAGCAACTGTTCCGGAGCCAGGCTCAAGGCGCAACACCACAACAGCTGCAGCTCATCCAGCAGCAGCAGCAGCAGCAACAGCAGCAGCAGTACCTCGCTGCCTCCCAAGCACAGCAGCAGCAGCAGCAGGCGGCCGCGGCGCAACAGCAGCAGCAAAACTTCCCGGCGACGCCGTACACGGTGATCGGCGGTCAGGAGCCGTACGTCGGCTTGATAACCGGCGCCCCGCCAGTGGTCCCGCCGTACTACGGGCCCTGGGTCTACCCGGCAGGATTGCTGCCCCAGGCGCCGCCTCAGGCGGCCGCTCCGCCACCCCCGAGGCGACCGCTCACGCCGTCCTCCGCCGCCGCCGCGGCAGTCGCTCAGGACACCGCCAACAACCTCGCGCAAACGGTAAGGGGAGGGGGGCCGAGTTAATGACCTTGCCGCAGCCACCGACCGAGCAGCATTATTACACGCGGAAATCTCTCCGAGCACAGGCTGCTCTTGAATATTTAAGCGACTTTTTCTGAGGATTCTTTTAAAACGAGTCGAGCGGCGCTTCTTGAGCTGCTCCTTTTTTTTTTCTTCGGGGAAGGTTAGGAGGGGACTTTGAACCCCCGGACGTGCTTAGATGATTGTTTGATAACTTTTAAATTATGGCTTCGCTCGCTGAAGTGCACATGAGATCGGTATCTTGCTGCAATTACCATATTTTACGAGACGCATGGAGAGACTCGAAATTAAAACTTATTTATGGGGCTGCACTTGGATAATTTGATTGCGGGGAAAATTGTTTATTCCCTAATTGCACGCTTGATGATGATTTAAACGGGCGCGGAGTGTCGAAAATTTTGAAAGTAAAAGAACGTACCGACAATTATACAATGCTAATTCGCTCGCCCAATAGAATAAATTAGACAAACGTCCAATTACATAAGCTGCTCCAGGAATGTCGCAACCGCGCTTACTATTCAACCTGCTCGCCGACTTTCTAAACCTTTCGCTCTGCTTGTCTTTCAGGTTCAAGGCCAGTACCAGGTGATCCCGGCTTACTACGACCAGAATGGCTCGATTGTGATGGGCGGCGTGCGGGGCCTGGGCTCCGCGGCCACGCCGATGCGTCTCGTGAGTCCGGCCCAGGTTTTGGTGAATCGAGCCCCCTCGCAGCCGCCGCCAGGTCCTCAGGCCCCGCCGCCACCCAGCATCTACAGCCAGGCCACTCCAACTTCCCACAGCAACGCCACTCCTGGAGAGTGTCTGGGTACGTAATCGCTTAGTTGGCTGCTTCATCTCTGTTCATTCATCTGCTTCAATCGCGAGTGTCTTGTAACATACGCCGTGCGGCCGTTTTAATTATTGGACGTGTGAATTTGCCAAAAATTAAATCGATGTGTAATGAGCGAGCCAATAATTAGAACAGTTGAACTTTGCGGCGACACGTTTATTAATCACACGAGGCCGTTCTCTCTCTCTCTCTCTCTATCTCTTTCTGTCTCTTGTGTAGGAGGGAGAGGGCGGATCGTTTCATTATTCACGTTTAACAACCCGCCTCTCCACCTCTCGTCCTTCATTATATTCTGTAAATTCTGTACATACGATGTCTCTACGCTCTATCTCCCCCCTTCTCCCGCCTCTCACTCTTGCGCCTGTGTGTGTGTGTGTGTGTGTGCCTTCCAACCGAAAACCGTTTGTCAACTAAAACTAAAACCCGTCGAGCCGCAGCATCTACAGCGGATCTATCTTATACATATATACATAGTGTGTAACTATATAGATATAAAGCGTCATGTTGAGCACACATACGATGTGTAGAGGTTAATCCGTCCGTCTTTTCTATCTATCTTTCTGTCTCTTGCTACGGCAGTCTTAATTGATAACTAAGAATGCGTGTTACGTGCTGGTTGCGGGCTTTTGTGGTGCAGGTCTAGCAGCGTGCAGTGCAGCTGCCGTGGTTGCCCAAGCTCAGGCGGTCGCCGTGCAGCAGGCCCAGCAGCAGGGCTCAGGACTAGCCGCTGGCTTAGCGGCTCTGGGCTATGGCGGCTCTCCTCTCGGAGCGCTCGGCTCGCCAGCCCAACTACAGAGCACAGGTATTATAGCATCCCAGCGACAACTCAAGACAATACTACTACTTCTACTATTCTACTACTATTACTACTACTATTACTACTACTACTGTTGCCAACCCCTCTAACTCTAGACCGCCAAAGCAGTGCTCTCTAACTTTTTAAGAGGCAATCGATCTCTGCAAGCTACCTACTTGCCAAATGTTCTGTTATTTTTTTTTCTTTTTTGTTCTTCTGTTTTCCTTTTTTTTAATCCTTCTTTACGTAACCTTTAGCATTTGTATTGATGTAACGTTAGTCTTGGAAACTAACGTTGTTGTAATTATTGTGAGTAGGTTTTAAGCTTGCTTGATCATAATCTCGCGTTTGTTTGAATGTTATTTATTTTCAGTACTTCAAGATTGTTATTGCCAGCTGGAGATCTTCCCTTGATAATTTTAGTCTTGTATAATTTGTGTATAATTTTTTATTTTTTATTTTTCTTTTTTTATTATGTATAAATTAGTGTAAAGTATGTAAAGAGGTAAGAATATCGCCTCCAAAAAAAAACTTAGAGAGTGCTCTTTCTTTTATTTCGTGTATCTTTTCACATCTGTCTTGCGTCTAATGCCAACATATTAACGCTGAATGATCAAACAACAAACAGCAAACTGGGCTTTCACCTGTACATATGTAATCTTTATTCATTTGATTTGTGCCATTCTTTTTCATTGTCATACTTAGTTTGTAATGCGAATGAGTGTACTAAAAAAGACATACCGTTTTAACTGCAGTGCAAAGCCAAGGATTTCTTGTATGATATATAAAGCCTCTCATTATTTCCGTACCTATTTTACTTATCTTTACACATTGCAAAACCTCTGTGTGCCAATAACCCTGAAAAATTATTATAACATCGTGCAATAGGTTTGGGTCTTGGAGCATCGTCCACTGGTAGGAGGGATTCCTTCGATAGAAATACTTCTGCATTTAGTCCCAGCTTAGAATACAACCGAGGAAAATGGCCGCAGAGCTACGGCGCTCTTGGTGAGGGCACGATCCTTTTCTTTTACCTAGTCAAATATGACTATTTTTTTGCCAATGTTAAACAAATGGATTTAATTATTTTCGATTCTTTTTTTATTTTTTTATTTGTAGCATATTACTGTATAATAAGTTTTTATCATTTTGTATTATACATACTGAAGGTTCTCAGTATTCCCATGCAATGAAAAAATAAGTCATTATCGCATTGCTTGTAAAATAAACAATAATATTGCAACAAATAATTTTTTTTTAATTTCAGTAATTATCTTTAAATTATGGACCACAAGAATCAATAATTCACAAATAATAATAACTAAAATCGAATGTTTCTTCTTTATTGTTTCAAAATATTCATGCTTTACTCTTGTAAATACTAATACTTTTATTAAGATACATTTTCATATTTTTCATATAGAAAGCGATATTCATAAAGTATTGATCCTGTGCAAAGTTCTAAAAGGTGTCGTTTATATGGAATGCGGTCGACGTTTTAAATTTTCTAGAAAATGTTTTTTGAAGCATTAGAGCAAACTATCCAGTAATGGACGACACTTTTAATTCGAATATTTAGCAACTACATATAATTTTGTAAAACATTGATATCTTATTCATTATATATTTGTACAATAATTTACGTGCAGTTAAAGATCATGTTGCAATGCACAAATAATTGTCAATTTACAAAAACATTTCATCATTTATGTAAATTCATTTACTACACTTTTGAGTAATGCGTTTGTTCGAACTTTGAATTTCTTAACTACTAAGAAATTTATGCTTGGCACGTTTCGCTTGCGAAAAGTAGTGTTAGATCCAAAATGACATTTACTGAATATAAAGAAATCTTCACTTCTATGCATTTCAAGTCGCGTGACTTCTTTCTTAAAAAATCGTTCAGTAGATATAAAGAATAACTTTTTTTAGTTATGTCCTTCTCACGGCCATTTTTCTTATTATTAACGTTTCTTGTAGATTTTCTGGTGTTCAGATAATTCCATGTGATTTACAAAATTCCTCTTCTAACCTTTATATCGTAATTTCCTTTTCTTTCATCAAGAATATAAATATTAAATTACGAAATAAGAAAAGCCAGCAATTTTGCAACAGATAAAAATCAAACTTACATTCATTATCTATGTAGTTGCTAATAATTCATTACTCAAAAATTTTAAAAAAGTATCGCAATATATCGGCTAACTTAAAATAACAAAAGTTATTGCTTTCAAGCCTACGGTCAAAAAGTTTTTTAAATCCATTTATTTAGCATTTTACTATTAAATATTATTTGCATCGATAGCACAGTTGAGTCCTACAACTTTTAAGTCTCAATGTTCTTGTTGACACTCGATATTTTTTCTAATAAGAGCGGAAACTGTTTCACTCTAGTTGTATTTGTCATTGTGTCATAAAACGGTACTAAACAAAGTGTTGATGCTATCGGTAGTACCTTATCATTACCTTAAAATCAGAAAAACCTGATTTACTCGTTCAATAACAATACTCGATTGTGGACTCGTTACGCTTTTGTACTATCGATGCATTGTAAAGAAAGCGCTTGCAAAAAAAGACCCTCCAGCGAATCGTTATCTCTCCGCATAGTTGAGGTTATTTTTTTCGAGCGCGATCAAGCAAATTTGGAGAGCATCGAAAAATAATCAAGCAGATTTACAAATGAACGCAGGTACGGTGACTGCGTCACCGCCACTGGGCTTGTCGTTGACACCCCCACCGTCCATCGGTGGCTCTCTGGGAGGCCTCGTTGGAGGCGCAAATCGCGTATCTGCAGCGCCGGGAGCTGAGGCCAAGTTCCGCACCAATGCCGTTCCTGCACTTACAACCAATGGTGTTTTTGGATCGAGCAGCTCACTTTTCCCAAACCTCGTTGGCAAGCCTGGTAGAGGAGGCGCTGCCGGAGTTGGTGGTGATAAGAGCACTGGCGGAAGATCTAGACTCCTCGAGGACTTTAGAAATAACAGGTTGGTGCATTTTTACATCTAGTAAATCTTTTTACCATGTTTAATAATTATGGATTGAAAACTAATCAGATTTCATTTTGCATAGATTCCCGAGTCTCCAGCTCCGTGACTTGGCTAACCACATAGTAGAATTCAGCCAGGACCAACATGGATCTCGATTCATTCAACAGAAGCTAGAGCGGGCTTCAGCGAGCGAAAAACAGCTTGTATTCCAAGAGATTCTTGCCAATGCTTACAATCTCATGACTGATGTCTTTGGAAATTACGTTATCCAGAAGTTCTTTGAGTTCGGAACACCTGAACAGAAACAAACTCTTGCCCAAAAGGTTAGTTAATAAAACCCTTCAATAAACCATTATTAAAAAAATTAATTTATGATGTATTTTTGCGTGTCAGATGACTAAGGAAATGATTTAGAATTTCGGCTAAATCTGAATAATAAAAATTAAAAAAAAAATATTCTAAGCAAAAGGTTTATTCTCGAGTAACAAATGTTTTAAAAACACAGGTACGTGGACACGTTTTACCGTTGGCCCTGCAAATGTACGGTTGCCGAGTGATACAAAAAGCTTTGGAGTCAATCGGACCGGAACAGCAGCAAGAGATCGTGCGAGAGCTGGACGGTCACGTGCTAAAGTGCGTGAAAGATCAGAATGGAAATCACGTTGTGCAGAAGTGCATTGAATGTGTAGAGCCGCGAGCTTTACAATTCGTCATTGGCGCCTTTTCCGGACAGGTGCATTCTCTGAGCACCCATCCATACGGATGCAGAGTAATCCAGCGCATTTTAGAGCACTGCACGCCCGAACAAACACAGGGAATCCTGCAGGAGCTTCACTCCGCCACCGATCAATTGATTCAGGATCAATACGGCAACTACGTTATCCAACACGTTCTCGGTTAGTATTTCGATGGGATAAACTCCTTCTGTAAAAGAGAAAAATAGAGCGTGAGCATTAATCGATTTTTCATTATTATTTATACAACTTTTTTTTATAGAACATGGCAAGCCAGAGGACAAAGCTCAGCTTATTAACAGCGTCCGAGGAAAAGTCTTAGCTCTCTCGCAGCATAAATTCGCTAGCAACGTCGTCGAGAAGTGCGTGACTCACGCTACCAGACAGGAAAGAGCTGTGCTCATTGAGGAAGTTTGTGGTTTTAACGATAGGTAAATTTTTATTTTTATTTCGATATATCTGACATTTTTTTACTAGAGCATGGTTTTTAAACCATATTAATTATTAAAATGCGATCAATTAATATTTTTAAAATATTTTTTTCATTCAACAGTGCACTAAACGTCATGATGAAGGACCAATATGCAAATTACGTTGTGCAAAAGATGATTGACGTGGCAGAACCAGCTCAGCGCAAGATTCTTATGCACAAAATTCGACCTCACTTGGCTGGCCTTCGCAAGTACACTTACGGCAAGCACATCATTGTAAAACTTGAGAAATTCCTTATGAAAACAGCTAACGCAATGGGAGTAAGTTCTACCCCTGCCGGTAGCACTACCGGTGCAAGCGATCTTGGCCCCATCGGTCCACCTGCATCAACGGCTGGATCCGTCACAACTTCGTCCCAACAATCAACCCAGGTTTTATAAATAGAACAAGCAAACAGCGACCACAGAGTCGATCGCTCCAGCGGCGAAAGCAAAATCTATGATTAATGCGACTATCTAAAGCAGTAACTTGTTACTGACGCCTTAATTCAGATGTCTTTATGTACAAGAGTATAAAACAGCGAGCAGTTGCGTAAGGTTTTTATTAGAAGCGATGTTTGACAGCTTTTTCATTGACTTTTTACTAGGATAAAGTATCTTAGATTAAATGTCAGAGGCGTCAGTACAAGAAGTTGAGGCTGTAGAAATCAGTTTATAGAATCGTAATTCGAGGTGGACGTAGGCACTGCTTAATGTGCAAAAATACCTTGATATTATTGAAAAACTAAGTAGTTTGTGATGTTTTCAGTTATTTAGTATTTTGAATCAGGTGACCCGTACGTTATTAAAAATGTTCGTTGTTTATCTTATGATACGTTAAAATCGATGGTACATTTGTATCTTTGCAAGATTTTAAGTTTTATTTATCGGAAATCAGCAACATATTAATACGAAGTCAGCGATTCAAAATAGTTCCATGCAGATTTCTCAATTTTTCAATTAATCGGGATAGGTATTTGAAAGTCCTCAAAACTAGAATTCAATAATGCAGTAATAGAAAAGAAAGATTGATGGCAGACACTAAAAATCATTGCCTGGATTAAAAATATTTAACAGCTGGAATAGATAATAGTGCTGCATGCATTTATTACTGTACACTGATCGATAAATGAGTACATTTCGCCCGCGAAATGGCCTGCTTCTATATAAAAGTAGCAGAATTATGCGTACAGGTTCCGCATAGAGAAAATTCGGCAGCGATTGAACTTACCGAATACCATTAACAATAATTTAACAATTTTTTATCTAATTTCATAGTTAACATGAAATTGAAAGTAGAGCAGCAAGCTTTTACTATATTTTAATCATATTTTCAATTAAGCGTTTTTTTAATGCGAAGAATTAAGCGTGGTTTTGGTGGTCATTGATAAAAGATGTAGTTAATGATATTCGGTAACTTGAGAAAACATAGTGTTTGACATGGGAGCAAAGTCGAGAACAGTCCCAACCCGACTGCAAATTTACCCCAAGACACGTTGCGTTGAAACAGTTTGTACGATTTTCATTCGTTATCAGTTTAAAAATACTACGTGAAGGATTATAAACAAATCTAGAACTGAAGGCATTTTTTGTTTATTGACAAGACTTTGAGTGTACCTCTGAATATCTGCATACTATGCAAATGGAGGTATTGTATAGACGTGGTACGCTTTGACTGTGCTTACCAGACAGGTCGACCTGAAAAATAATGGGAATTCCTCGGTGAAAATGATGAGAAAAACCAACAAAGTAGGCGGGACAACGATATTCAGCAAAAGTTCTCCTTGATTTTATACGCGCTCGAGTGAGAACCGCAAAAAAGCATTTTTTTACATGCGTACTGTCCCTGCCGTTTTTTCAGTTAATTTTATCCAATTAAAAACCCTCGAATTTTGTAAATTGTGATATAAATAATAAAATGTGTATAGAAACGACGTGACCCCCTCACACCATTCGCGAGGAGCCGCAAATTCAACGGTTATTTTATTTTCCATGAAAAATTTATAAAAACATCCATTCTTCTTTTTTAACGGACTCTGTGAATATTGTGTATTATAATAATTACTAATTACTTAAATTTATAAAATATGAGTTACGTTTCGATACAGCTGCCCGAACCTAATTATTAAATGTATCCGTATGATTTGTCCATTCGGTACTCATCTCACTTGAGAATTGTAAAATATGAACTTTCGGAAAACAAGAAAATAATAGTAACCCGGTAACCAATTTTTACAAACCTTGGATAATACCATAGCCACCGTTCGTGGCACGTTCGAACGTGTTTGAACTCAATTGTATATTGTACAAATGGTAAAAAGTTTTTTTTTAAATCAACAAATCAAGCCCGCACAATGCGCGTGTAAATTAGCCCCCTCCGTGCATAAAACGCCCTTCTCGTCCCACCATATTCACTCGCAAAAATTGCAAGGCCGTTTTCGTTGTATTATAACCGACGACTACTGACAGATATAACGGAAAAGTCGCGCCCTCCTTGAAAATTTTTAACCGCTCAAGGAACAATTATGCAAATTTTCTCCATGCCTTTAATTTATTTCGAATCCATTAATTTTTTATTCTCTTAAATTATTACTCTTAGTATAATAATTATTAAATTATTTCTGTGCAATTTTTAAGGGAAAGGGTTGAAAGGCCGTCGGAAGACACTGAGAGTAATATCGAGTTGCACCCCCTTGTACAATGTATAATATTTTGTTAATGTAGGTGTTATATAAAACAAAAGTTAATACGGTGTCAAGCAACTCGAACTAAAACTGTCCGTTGTGATTCTGTACAAAATAAACGAGATAAAAAAAAGAGGAAAGAAAAGAACGAAGAAGAGGAATGTAGCAGCTTTCTTTGTAAGATATTGTAAATAACGATTTATTAAACAAATTGACAAATTCTTAGGTACCTTTTCTCTCTTACTCTTTCTTCGCACGAGAATTACTTATTTGTAAGGCGATAAATAAATAGCGCGGTTAACGTAAACGGACGCTAAAAGCAGTAAGTTATGCGACAAATACGTACTTACACGTATAATCTTCCGACGGCAAGTTAATTGCGGCTTTTTCTTTAGTCTTAATTTTAAACAAGACTTAACTTAGTTTACTAAAAAATTTCAATGGAGGCCGCGTGCTTTTCGATCTTTATAAAGAAAAATAAAGATGGGATTAATTGCCCAAACGGGGAAAGGAAAGTAAACCTGATTAATGTTGAACCGACTGCCGAACAGACAGACATTCCAACTCTAAGAGAATACATAAAATAAAAATCAATTAAATGATCAGTTTCAGTTGTCAGGGTATTTAATAGAGGAAGGCAATTTATTTCTATAAATAACGGCTTTGTGAACATATTACGAATAATGTTTAAGGAATGACGATAATAGTTCCTTCATCTGTGTAAATCGCGCGTCATTTGTAAATTAAAGAACAGAGCAACCACGCATCATTTGTAATAGAAATCATCTCATACTCGTCGACAGATTTGCAATTAAGCCAAACTAAACGAGTTAAAAAAAAGCAAAGCGAAAGGAGCGTTAATTAAATCAGAGAAGAAACTTGTACGGAAATTAATCGAAATGCAAAATCTCTCTCATGTCTTATATACTAGAATTTATAAATTTATTGCTATCATTATTATTATTGCATTACTATTACTATTATTATGATTATTATTATAATTATTATTATCGCTATACATTATAATTACTTATACATATTGTTTGATTAATGCCTCCCTCTTTATTATTCATATTCGCTAATACTAATTGTTAAGCATATAATATTATACATATATATATATAAAATATATATACACGTGAGCAAGCCAGTATATAAAAGGGAAAAACTTTATAAATACGGTATAGGAGTATCTTTAACAGGAAGCAAGTAATAACAATCGGAACTTCTTTTCTCTCTTTTTAAAAATCTAATTATTCAAACTTTTAGTACAACTACGCTATGTCTACGTCATCTATTTAAAAGAAAACTTTAAGACGGAGAAAAATTCTTGTCCATTTTTAATTATACATAGTGTACATTTTTTATATAGCACGTGAGATTATATTATTAAACGGTACCTCGCGCCGTAAAGAACGACGTAGCACGTAGCTGTGTATAAAAACAGAAAAGGGAAGTTTGAAACAATACTTTTACATCTGCGGTCTTTTGATGTTCTGGGCGAAACTAAATAAATAACTCTAAGTTTTCCATTGTTTTACTGGCCTGGTTGCGCGTTGGGGAATTTTTGATAATTCGAAAAATTGCGAGTTTCAGTGTGCTGCGAAATTTTCGCTTCGTCACTTCGTACTTTCTTTTATTTACATTTGAGAAAAAAAATTCTATTTCTTATTCGTGTTTTTTTTTTTTTAAGTTACAAAGTTTTTCGTTCTTTTTAATTGCTAAATAATCGTTGAGTACTTTCAACCATTAAAGCCTTCTTTTTATCGTTGATTGTTTTATTTCAATTTCAATGAAGCGTTCGAGAGAAAGTGCGATGTAGCGATGCGAAAGAAAATCATAACGCCTCTGATTAAAGAAAATGTTGACTTGTAAAATTCGAGTCACCGCCTTGGCGTTGAAGTTAATTAATCGGGACGCTGCTCCTTTGATTGATAATAAATGGTACGAAATTCATACCGTCGTTGGAATTTTGAAAAATTTCTTTCTTTTTCTACTACCGTAATTTTGCAGTACGATTAAACATTGTAACTATCACCGATGGATTAGGTGAATTTAATGCACTCCCGAAAATTCCGTTTTCATACCGAAAGAGTAGTGGTAGCGTTTTTAATCTCTCTAAATCCTGTATTAGGCGCATCGATCTTGCGAGTCTTAAGGAGGTTTAAAGTGAAAAAGGCTCTTACAACGTAACGAAAGAAATGAATAAGTAACCCTATAAATATTGATTATATATATATATAAATATATATAAATATATATATACCTGTATATGTATACCTAAATCTTACACCTAATCGGTATGACGATATGTATGTAATAAGTAATATTTAAATATTGTAACAATTGTATATGATTTTATTACTACACGCTGATTGTATTATATATTTGAAAGATCTGCGACCTCCCACTTGTAGAACGTACTAAGTAATTAATGAAACTACACAATTTAATACACGCAGACAGCCTACACTCACCTACACACCGACACATAAACACATGCACATTACACAGACAGAAACAGGTGACACAGATTTTCATGAGCACACGCAAAATAGACACGGCATATACATATAGACCCACCGGATTTCAACTGCCATGGCGCTGGTGCAAACAAAACGGGAAAAAAAAATTATGCATTAAGAAAACAAGAGCGATTGTCGGTATCGCTCCGATGAACGGGCACGAATGAGAGCAATAGGTAAACGGGTAGAATAAAAATTGTAATCGAATCGATCATTTATACTACAAATCAGAGAGAAATCGACTAACATCCATTGGGAATGGTGCGCCCTGATATTAAAGACTGATGTACAGTAGCGCGCTATTCTCCCCTTTTAAGTCACGTCTCCTATAACGAGCACACACACTTTTCACATTGAAACACACCTACACTTTTACATGACACACAGCTACACGATTCATAACGACACGACAGCTCTTTTTATCTTAAATACCGATTTGCAGGGCCGATTGAATGTGCGAACATTATGTACGTCGTTGTGCTAAGCGCGATTTAGATGCCGACGAAAGTTGGATGAGATTGATTTGTAAACCGAGGCCGGATTATTTAAGAAATCTGATTGTAAAACAACGTTCTGTAAGGTCAAGTAGGTCTTTCGTCCGTCTCTGAATCCGTTTGTGCGAGCGATAAACAACCAATGTAAAATGTGATTTTGACGTCGTTTAAAATTTAAAACTTGTATATCAACAGATGTCGATGCCGAGGTCACATGTAAGACCTGTTTGTGTGTAGAAACGCCGGCTCGCATTTTGCTGTGCGACATCGAAAGTCGAAATTGCAGTTTGATTCGCATTCAAAAACTAACAAATTTAACGTCTGGCCGAATAATTTTTAGTCGAAAAAAAATTTCATTTTTTCCGCAAAAAGGATTACATACAAATAACCTTTACTCGTAAGATCGTTCTTAATAAACGTGTGTATATATACATAAAAATATAGAAAAGACTCCGCCAGGTAGCGCGAGCCTGAGCAGCGTTTTTTTTTCACTGTATTTCACGAGAAAAATTTCGAAAAGAAATAAAGCTACAAAAAATATAACACCTCCGTGAAGTTTATATATGTTATGCCCTTAAATCGTTTATCGATTGTCTATCTTATCCCTCTTTTTGAACATGTAATTTAAACATTTTTTCTCAATTCTAATGTCTGTATTGTAATTATGTGGATGATTTTTAATGCTGGAGCATAAATCATTATGCTTGGATATACTAAATAAATAGCTTTTCATTCAAATCACTGAATAGTTTATTTCATTGGCACAATTTTTTGATAATACAGAATCCAAGCAGCGCTGTGCGAGCCGGTGCCGATACGAAGGCTTGAAAAAACTGGAAAGATTTAAATAAAACTTATATTCCATACTGTAAGCAGGTAAAATCTAGATAAGTGGGATGGACGAGCGATGAAAATATAAATTACGTAATTTGTATATTAGTGTATAGAATGTAGAAACGATGAAATAGTCACAAAAATGGATCATTTTCGACAATGTTTTTTACGACGGGCAGTACTGAGCCATTATTGTCATCATGACATCATGAGTGTAACACTGATGCAAAAGTAAGAAAAATGAAACCTAAGGGAATATGAAAAAGAGTATGAAATACTGCGAGAAGTGTATTCCCGAGAACAGTTTTCACACATAAAGTTTAAAATTACTGATGTTCAAGATGCACTTATTTCGAGCTCAGAGTCACGCTATTTAAATTCAGCTTAAAAAGATGACTGATTTTTTGTAATAAAAGTCGACAAATTGATTCATAACAATTAAGTAACTTACTTTGCATCGCTTGACTGTAAAAGAATTTCGTTTCAACAAAAACTCTGTATATTCTTGTAAAGTTTTTTTAATGCAACAACTTTTTTCCACAACATAATCTTTTAAAAGCTTGAAACGGTTTGTTGCAAAAGAAAGGAACCTTCTTTCAATAAAAAAGTACTTTGTGATCCATTAAACTTTTCACTCGATCTTTCTATATTCAGATTCCTATTAATAGAACTTAAAAGAACTCATTATCGCGCATTTTTCAAACAATTCTATCGCCATTTGCCATTCATGTGGACATTTTTCCAACAGCCAGCGTACATCCTTTTAAAAAAACTTCAATCCGAACTTCTTTGAAATAACGAGACGATTTTTCCTAAATAAAATTCTCTTTGATGATCTAACTTGGACGACGTCACTTGCATTTTTTATCTTCCTTTAACTTCTTTCTTCGGATTTCCTTCGACGATTCTCGAGCAAAAAGCTAAAGCCGGACTTTTAGACGTATAAACGGGCGTGCCTCGACGAGAAAATAAAAGTAACGACAGCCAACTTTTAGTAAGAAACAAAAAATAAAGCAGTCTTACGCGTTTAATATCGTAGGGTCGAATAATAAGTATTAGAGGCTCAGTTTAGCCCGAGCCGTCTGGAAAGCCACGACTAACTAAATAAACGTTATAAATAATCAATTAATCCAGTTATACATATTTCAGTATAGTTATTATAAAAGAAACGTAAGATTTGTTCGTGTCGCTGGAAAGAAGTTGCGACGTATTTATCGTATAAAGACGTAGATCATGTTTACCCAAGATTAATCGTTTACAGTATAATTACGTGTACGTATGTATAATTCGCTTACCTGCTTCTGTTTACCTTTAGTTCTCATCTTTCGCTTTCATTTATTTATCCTCAACTGCAACGCGTTCATGTATATTTAGAATCCTTATTTATTGTCATTCACGTCATTTACGCTTTTATAGGGCGATCTACGTCGAAAATGTTTCCAGGCGAATTTTCGCTTCTCGATTCAAATCTGTCAACTGAATCTAAAGAAGTAAACTGTCTTTCAGAGCGCTGCTCTTTAAACAATCTACTCTAAGAACGTTTCTTTTGAAAGCAATAATGATCTTATTTTTCCGAATTTTTCACGTAAAAGGGATGAAATAATATAGCGCAATTCGTATAAATAAATAATATCAAAATAAGATGCCTCGATCCTCGTGTCGGAGAGAAAACGCCTCGGGAAAAGAAGATTTCACGCAGATAGCCGAGCTAGTGAATAGTTAATTTTTTAAGTTGATACAGCATTTTTCACTCATAAGTATAGCGTATGCGATTACAGATATTGCCACATTTACACGAACACAAAAGACTCGTACACACGAACACACGTGAAACACACTACAAAACAATTGGTAATGATTAATGATAATCTAAATGTAACATGTATATGATGGTTGTACAAATGTAACATTTTTTTCCATTATGTATGGATGATGACGATTATTAAAAAAAAAAAAAAAAAAAAAAAACAAAAGAAATTGAGATGCAAAAATATGAAGGAATAATAGAACTAAAGTGAAATAAAAAGTGCACGTGCACGAGAATCGATGAGGCATTGGTAAAAGCTCAGCACTGCCAAAGTGCATCATCGATTGATCGTATCACTCAAGGGTGAATTATATCGATAAACTACTCTTACTTTTCATTATTATAAAATACCATTTCTGTAATAACATTATGATATAAAACCATACATTGAATGGCATATGTATAACTTTTTTCTCTGTACCTTACCGCACATCCTTATCTGACGTTTTTGTCAAGAAAAAAAGCAATTCAATATTTTTTTAGTGCCCAATAAAAGGAGCCACTTTTATTAGTGTACATTGTACAAGTTATTTTTATTTACAGGGTGTAACCGCTTGTATGGTTCAACGGAAAATTTATTAATCAACTTACAATTAAAAAAAATGGTATAAACATATGAAAGCGTGACGGATTCACTTATTACCGAAGTAATACTATCATTCAACAGTCTACTTCAATAAAATTAAAATTCATCCAAAGATGTCTTTTCACTTCTATTTTAATTCATAAACTTAAAAAAAAGTGCAGATTCATTTTATTCACTCTCTTCTTTGGATCGTTCCCTTTCCGAGCGTCTCGATTTCTTTTTACGTCTACTGGGACTCCTTGATCGTGATTTATGACGCCGAGATCGTGATCTCGAGCGATGCCGATGCCGGCTGAAATAAAAAATTTATTTAGTTCAATATTTCTATAAATTTTCGAAAAATATAAGTATTTCGTTGCATCTCACCTTTCTTTGTGTCTGTATTGAGACCGCGATCTGTCGCGATCGCGATCTTCATCTCGCACTGGCGCCTCTACCTCTCTCTCTTCTCTTCTCGATTCCTTTTCCCTGTCCCTATCACGATCCCTATCACGGTCTCTATCACGTTCATGCATCATCGCTTCTTCATATTCCCTGCCACGGTCTCTGTCGCGGTCCCTTCGGTCTCTATCTCTGTCCCTGTCTCTTGTGTCCCTCATCATTGGAGGCATTGCAGGAGGCACCATGGAAGGTATTGATTTAGGTCCTGGTTCCTTGACATCGTCACCAGTTAAGGGGATGTTTATGTTGGTTGGCTGCCAAGCCTAATAACAATAAACATATTTTCTTAGAATTTAACTATGAAATTAATATCTATCTAAACTAAAAATTTGAATTAGAATTAACTTAAAGCTGAAAAATTTGAATTAAAATAGTATATATATGTATCTAAAACACTTACAGGATCATTGCCCCACTGCCTATCTTGTGTGGGTTCATAACTGTGATAATAAGGATCTGGCTCTGGCAGAAAGTACGGCACTGGTTCTTGGTAACCAGGTGGAGGCATATCAAACGTGGGTGGTATCGCAGGTCCAGGTGGAGGAACACTCATGTCTGGAAATGCTGCAGATGGCTTTCGAGAATACTCTCGCCTGTCCGCAGTCATCACTTGAATAACATTTTCTTTAGGTGGTGATTTATCCAAATTTCTCCTTGAGGCTAAGCCAGTACTGCCAATAACATCTATCGTCCCAGCCATTTTTCGTCCAGGTGGAGGTCCAGCACGTTTTGGTCCTACAATTCCTGAGTATTTACTATTATAATTTGTAATTGTTACTTGGGGCACTCTTGATGTTGGGTTTGCTACAACTCCTGGCCCACCAGGCCCACCTGCATTTAAGACAAGTCCCACACCAGATTCACTTCTCATGCGTTTTTGACGTTCACAGTAAGCTCTCCATGTTTCTTCATTGAATCCATAATTAAAATAATCTGTAATATCAGCACCAGGCTGTCTCCATGGCTTATCTTCCAACTGATCTAAATTATACTCATGTGCTGGTATGCCATTGATAACTCCAATAGTTTCAAATTCATCTATACTGAATTTTCCAGGTTGCTGCTTTAATTTGTCAGGACCAGCGCCAGATGAACTTATCAGTCCTCCACGCTTGATGTTCAAGCTACTGTACTGAGCCGATGGAGTAGATTTAATATCACCAATTACTACATGAACGTCGTCATCAGATTCTGAATCAGAGTTTTCTCCATCTTCTTGGGCTTGGCCATCATTTGTACCATTTTCCTTCGCCTGGCTGACCATGGAATCTTCATCCTGATTTTGACGACTTGTTTCATCATTGGTGTCCTCTCTATCAAAATTTTCTCTAGGTCCACCATCCATGCTATCATCAACAGGCTAAAATAAAAACAAGTAAATGTGTAATTAAAAATAATGATATAAATTAAAAATGAATAAATTAGCTTGCAAAATGAGTAAAGTTTATATTTAAAAATGTTAAAGTTTAATTTTGAGGAAATAGCTTGGAGTTTCTACAAAGCTTCTAAGAATAGAGTTTTTGAGGTTAAGTTTAAGTCGCGCCAAATTTTGTTTATGTATAGTATACATTTGTTAATAAATGTTACAATGCATATTAAATAATATTATTAAAAACTCTATTAATTATTTATTAAGTTACTGTAAAATCAGCAGCTAACTCATAACTTCTCATGGTAACTTCTTTACAATCTCTAAAGCAGTTTACAACTGTAACATTTAATTAAAAATTAACTTTAACTTAAGCTGAAACTCGCTTCAAAAATAAGTTGAAACAACTTCCAAGAAGACACAAATTTATCCATCAAAATCTACAATTTTTCAATATTTAAAAAAGCATAAACAATATTTTAAAGGTTATACTTCTTGCTCTCCGAGCGGCTCAGTTTCATTCTCTCCTTGAGTATCCTCGTTTTGGGGATAGGAGTCATCCTGGTTATTGTACGAGACTTCGTTAACAGCCGACTGACTATTCGAATTCTCCGGGAAACCGTCTTTGCCATCCCCAGAGTCGCCGTATAACCATTGATCCTCGTTCTCGTCCGCCATTTTTCGAGCGATACTGAGGACCGTACCACGCATACGCTAAAGCCGGCAAGGAGCGTTTTTCGAAGAATCAAGTATACACCTAGCACTTTTGCAATGTGCGATAGAGCGTCATGCCTAAACTTGATATTTCACGTGTATGTACAGCTACAGCGGCAAGTTAAAACAACGCTAGTGCTGACATCTGCTATGCCGCCATCTTATACATAGAAAAACAAATTTTTGCTTCAAAATTCAAATTTGAAACAAGGACATTTAAAATTTGATAATTTATTTTAACATTATTATTTATTTATTTATTTTAATATTGATTGTCAATTTGTCACTGCCTTCGTCTTAATTACTAAGATCCACATTGTCTAACTAAAAATTATGTCATTGAACAGTGCTGACACTGTTGACTATAAACTATAGCATTAAATTATATAATTATAAAAATAAGATCAACTTTAAAAACGTTTAATAATGTATAGTAAAGATAAAACTCAGAAAGATTTTTATTTGATATATTTTGTTTAAAAAGGTAAGCATTATTATAATGATCATTTTCTTGGAATTTTAATTTATTTTCCTAATTGCAAGCAGCGCTAGTCATCAGTCTTTTTTATTAAGAGTCCAGGGTGATTATTATAATGCTTACCTTTTAATTTTGAAACAATAACTATATTTGCTGGATATTGTAATCAATTTTCAAGATTTCTATTTGTTTTTGTTATAGTCTTATGTAAACGTTGGAAATTTTGGTTTGATGTCGCTAATTTAAAAGTTTCTTAAAACTTGAATTACTGTTTTTAATTCTGAATTATTTATCAACCAAAAAAAATTTCGGATCATAATAGGTACGTTTGAATCAACTCGTGCGTTTTACAGTGCTGCCCTCCGGCCGCAATTGTTACTAAAACGGTAAGAACAGCCAGAGCAACAGCAACACAAGCAGACATGTACAAAGTACACTACGATGACAGCTTACCGCTCATGTAGCGCTTAGCTATTGCGCCATCCTATCTTATATATATAGTCAAAGCATGAGGAAAAACATTAATCTCGTTATCTACGTTCGACAAAGAATTCCTACTGGAAATAATCAAGCACGCCGCTTTTCAGTAGATGACGGACAGATAAAATTTCATTTTCAGTGAGCTGTGGGAGTGGTGCTGCCATGTGTACATCTGCACTATCAGCAAGTCTCCCATCGAGCGCCGTCGTCACATCGAAGTCAAAGTTGCTGCGCTAGATACTCTTGAATAGTTTAAATTGAGCTTTGCAGTTGTCCTAAACTGTTTTCATTGACAATTTCGACATGAGCTGCTACAAATCTTCCACCTCCAAAGGCACCATACCTCGTGTGCTCTCCATTCAGAGTCACGTTGTCTCGGGATACGTTGGTAACAAGAGTGCTACTTTTCCAATGCAGGTAAACTTGCTTACTCTACATTTTTCAAAAGTTTTATGATAAAGATTAAAATTTCATTTTTGTTGCTTTTAACTGCCATTGATTTGAGAATGAGAAAGAAAAAGGTCTGATTATTGGAGATTTTAAAGTAGTAAATTAGGAATTTAAAAATCTTTTATTTCTCTAATTGCTTGCGAAAGCACACGTAATCTTAATAGACAATACTGATTATATTATCTTTCTAGCTCTTGGGATTCGATGTGGACATAATCAACTCGGTGCAGTTTTCCAATCATACAGGGTATAAAAGTTTTAAGGGACAAGTCTTGAATGATGAGGACCTAAGTATGTACAATAACAATAATTGCTATAAGCTTTAAATATTATTGTTAATTTTTTTAACAATTCCACTCTTAATTTTAAATTTCAATATTCACAATATTATAAACTAATATTTGCTATTATTTTTTTTTGAAGATCAATTAATGGATGGATTAGCAGAGAATGATTTGGATAATTATACCCACCTACTAACTGGATATATTGGCTCTCCTTCATTTTTAAAACAAATAATTAAAGTAGTGCAACATTTGAAAAAGAAAAATCCTTCATTAATTTATGGTGAGTTTAAAATAAATTAAAAATATTTTGTCCTAAATTTTTAAAACTATATGCTTCATTTTTAGTCTGTGATCCTGTTATGGGGGATGATGGAAAAATGTATGTACCTGAGACTTTAAAAGATATTTACAAAAATGAGATTGTTCCTATTGCAGATGTAATGACTCCAAATCACTTCGAATTAGAGTAATGCACTTTACAGTTTTCATTTTAATCGTCAATATGTATATATTTTAACATAAATTACATATATTTCAAAGGCTCTTACTTGGTAAGAAGTGTTCAACAATATCTGAATTGAAAGAAGGAATTCAACAGTTACACAACCGAGGACCCCAAACTATTGCATTATCATCCACAGAAATTGATAACAAATTAATGTCAATAATTAGCTCGATAAAAGGTAGATACTACATCTTGTCATGAACTTATATTTGATCTATAATTCATAAACAATTTAAATCATTCTAAAATACTTTTCTGTACAGATAAAAGGTTAATTAAAATTGAAATTCCAAAAATACCATCAATGTACACAGGGTCAGGAGATTTGTATGCAGCTTTAATTCTTGCTCATTCTTGCAAAGAAGATGATATTAAAAAAGTTTTAGAAAATACAGTAAATTCTCTTCATGATGTACTTCTCACCACACATGAACATTCGTTAGGTAATATGATTAAAAATTAAAAATTACTTTTATAAACAATAAATTAAAAATATTTTTTTGATATTATAGCATTAAAAGATGAAAATATGCAACTAGTAAAAAAAAGAGAGCTTCGCTTAATTCAAAGCAAGCAGTTCATTGAAAATCCATCAAAGAAATTGCAGGCTAAGGAGATTTAAAAAAATAATGTTTACCACTAGTATAAATATGATTAAATAATGACAATAAGCATGTAAAGTGGAGATCAGTATACACAGTTTATTTTTAAATCAAAAAAGTCTAAGCAATGCTAACAATTTTAAGAATGATTTTACATATCAAATGCTGGACCATTTGATTACTATGTAACAAGAGACTCGAAGAATATTTATTTATTTTAGCAATCCCTTTTATGATTGTAATAATTTGAAATGAAATCGAAAAGCATTTATTTACAGAAACGCCAATTGTAAAATTTTAAAATTGAGAGTACACTAAGAGATAATATATTTTTAAACGTGTTTTCGTTCTCTTATTGAGAAAATAGGAGCAAAACTCTTCAGAGACGTGTAAACGTTTAACAATAATTTCTTATGATCTCAAAATACAGAACTAAATTTGTGTATTTGTCTGCCATAATATTTACAAGATTTTAAAATATTTTAAAATATTTTTTATAATTTTTTTCGTATTTGTTGAACTGTAAATTATTCTGGTCTTCTCAGCAGAAACAACGCTTGCGTATATATATTTGACCAACACAATGTCTTCCAAAGGTGCAACCTATCCTAAACATAACATATGTATATAATAGAGCTGCAAATTATATTCTGTTAATAACTCAAGATATTTACTGTTACATCAATAAATTAAAAAGTTACAAAAAAAGGAAAAAAAATTGTGAATTCTCTGAAAAAGACATGTCCAATATTTTCCAAAGTTTCCTGCGGCGGGCAACCTGATCTAAAAGAAAAAGTGTCCGCAAAAATAAGGTGTAGACAGGCAAGGTAACGAGATCGCGTTCTAACGCCTCGCGATAGGTGGGGATTCCTCGCTAGTAGGAGGAAGCAGCAGCGCCAAGAGAGGGGTGAAGCGAGGTCGATGGAAAGTGGCATAATCGCGGATGTGGATCGCTCAAGGAGAGCAGCAGAGATCCTTTACCTTTACCTTACTTACATAACGCCTGGCGGTGTCTTCGACCGGCTGCGAACTAGGAAAAGCAGCGGCGGCGATGTTCGTAGAAAAAAAAAAGGAGAGGAGCCGAGCGCGGAGCGTAGGATAGCAACAGGTAGAGAGAGAGAGAGAGAGAGAGAGAAAGAGACAGAGAGCGAGCTCGAAGGGAATTATACGCGTGCGCGTCCTGTGTAACGTTCGTTCAACCCGGCGAGCGCGAGTGACCTTCGACAACAATGGTTCCCCCCTTCGATATGCCTGCCGCTCGCTTTGCTCTGCTCCCCCTGGAAAAGGCGCGAGCTCAGGCCGAAATCAAAGATGCGGCCGTGAATTCGAGTGGGCGCCGAGAGCTCAGTGCCTTGACCCCAAGCGTCGTCGTGTGCTGGCCCGAGCGCGGTTAATGAACGAGCGGCGCTTTCGTTAAAACCCTTCGCGCCTCGACGGACGACCTTTTTTTTTTGTGGGCTGGGTTTAAAAAGCGAAATTTTTCCGGAAAGGAAAATGAGGACGGAGCGCGAGGAGGGGAGATCATTTGGGCGGAGAGGATAATATTTACTTATTCGTGGATGCGTGGGATTGCTTGCTTTGGAGGTTCGGTTTCGATTTCTCGATTTTTTTACCTTTCGGGTTATATTTTTATTTCTAATATTAAAATTTTCACAGCATTAACTTTCCTTAGATTCTTTGAGCAGGTCAACAAATAAAACGCTACACAAGGTAGCTTTTATAGCATCTTGGCCTACCTCAAAAGATTAGCATAATTCTAAACTCAATATTCGCACGATGTATTACATTACAACTGTTAGTTGAACCTAAGCTTCTTATAAGGTAATACATTGTGTAAAAATTGTGTAAAACTAAAATTTTATTTTTAATCAAAACTACTTTACTGAATAAAAAACATTTAGATGTCGAAAAAGCAATGGTAATAAAAATGAAAATGAACCCGTGGATAAAGAAAGATAGCGAACGATCGGCTGGACGCGAAGGGATCAGCGAAGAGGCGAAAAAATCCGGCGTGTACCCCTGTTACCGGCGGGTCCAGGCCGTCGTCGCCGTCGGGCGAGCTCTCGCGCCCATTGAAGCTTAGCGCTCGGCGCACTTGGCACTCTTAGGATCGGCGAGCGCGCGCAGTATACCTTGCTCGTTGACTTTCCGTTGCGGTGACCGTGAAGAAGGAGCGAGAGCGCTGCCCGCGAGGAGGGAGGCAGACGCCGCGCGCAACGAGGATGTGGAACGATGCCCGCGAGTAACCTCCATCGCGAGCGATCATGGAACTCAGCCGCCGCCGCCGCCGCCGCATTATGACCGCGGAAGAGCGCGCTGAGTTACGCCGCTGCCGCCGCCGCTGCTGCTGTAATTCCGATCCTGCTGAGATGGGAATGCGGCAAAAGTTCGGGGCTGCCGTTGGCGGAGTTCGTCGCCGAAAGTTCCGAGGCTAAGAGCGAAAAAGCTGATCGAATTTCATGCTCTTTTTAAGAGGTCAATTTATTTTATAAACCAGAAGGAAAGTTACCTAATATTAGATAAGAGAAACTTGTATATTGATTTTATTCAATACTGAGAGACATCGATACATGCTGTAATTGTTTTACTTTGATGTATTAATTTGATGATTTCTGAAAGATTATTCAGGGGACGATAAATTTTCTTCAAAAGTAAAGTTACCTTTCTATCTTAAGCTCTGGAACTTTATTAATTAAACGTGATGTATTTATTGAAGAAAAGACATAATATATAAAGCCTATTAATTTAATCATGGTCTTGACAAAAATCTTTTTATTGCTGAATCCGAAAATTCAGCTATTGTAAAGGAGACATTAAATTTTAATAGTTTATTCCTTTATGAAGTTTTATAAGGTCGCTTAACGTCCGAAAATATCGCCTAAACCTTTAGCGGAGTTCCTATAATTCCCTCTGACAAGTATCTCTCGCGAAACTCAAGCAAAGCTTGTAAAAAAAAAAAAAAAAAAAATGCCGACAAAGCTGGCCCGATCTCCGGGCTGAGCTCCTTAAGCGCCGGCAAGCGCAGCATCCGAGGGGTCGATGGCCCAGCGTCGATACGTGTGTATAGCTCGGGAGAGATTCTTCTCTCGCGGCGGATTTCAAGGTCGGAAGCCAAGGTAAGGCTCGGAGACGCGGCGAGCTTAGTTGCGAAACGGGCGCGACGCGACGAGTTCGCAAAAGGTGGATGAACCCCGCGGCCGAGAGGGAGAGAGCCGCCGCCGCCGCTGTTTCTCTTTCCGCGTTCAGGCCGGGTGGAGCCGCCGCCGCTGCCGCCGCCATTGTTGCCCGATGCTCGATCCGAGCGAGAGCGAAGAGAGGAAGGAGCTGCTGCTCTCGCGAGCCTAACGGGGATGATGATTTAGGATGCCTCTTGCAGGAAAAAGCGAGGGATTATTTTTAGATGCTAAGCTGGCTGACTTTGTGGACGAGAGCGAGATTTATTTCAGGTGAACGCTCGGTGCTGCCGAGTTTATCTTGGAGAGTCTAAGGGGGGCCGGCTTAAGGTGATAGTAGACGACCTTCAGACTGTATATTGAAAGATTGCGAAGAATTGCTTATACGTTATCTCTATAATTAGTGCAGGGAGATATGATTGTAGGTACGAAAATATTTTACGTAACGCGATAAGAAACAGAAGTCGATTAGGTGCTGTAAGTCAGTGTCATGATCACTATTGTTAAAATTCTGTAATTGAAAGTGGCTCGATGAAATTCCTCATTTCGAAAGTATTACGGTAATAGAAATCGGATTCATAACAAGTTGTAACGAAATGTATTTTTATTAATTAAACATTAGCCTTTTTCAAACACTGTTTTGTTCAGTTAAAATATTTTAAAAATTATTCTTTTGTTTTGTTTGAATATCCTGTTTTTTTACCTAATTACAACCCTGCATATTTAAAAATAGCCGTTAAAACAAGATTTTAACTGCCACCTTACATTCCTGAACGGGTCCAGCAGGTTGAACGAACTCGGATGACATTTTCGTTTTCAAAAAAAGTCTCTATCTCCAATTGAATCTGACACAGTGAAAGACTCGAAGAGGAAAAGTTATTAAACTTAAAAACTAAGACTTTTATTTCGGAAAAATATCACCTCATCTCCCGAGCGCAGGTTTCGCATAAAAAATTTCCAATTCCAGGCCAAAACGTGCCCGCGATTATACAAACACTCATCGCTCGAACAAAAGCATTACTTAATAAGAATCTCCCATGAAAACACAACTTTCTAAAGTCACCCATCCATCATCTCGAAAATCCCCCGGCAAACGCTCGCTTCCCTTTCCCGAAAAGACGTCACCTCCTCGAGGAAGAAAGGCTCGAGCGCGTAACCACACCGCGGGCCCGTAACCCCCCCGAGTACAATGACACCAGGAGGCATCGACCTTTCTCTCTCTCTCTCTCTCTCTCTCTCTCTCTCTCTTGCCGAATTCCCGGCCGCTATTACGCGCTGGGCCCGAGAAAGAAAGTGACGCCCGGCCGAATCATCGAAAGCGGGGAAAAAGCCGGGAGCTTTAATGAATCAGCCCGCTGTAATCGAGAGTTGTTTTGCGCCAAGTTGCGATTAGCTATGGGTTTGCTTTCAATGTTAACGTTAAAATTGCGCCTTCGCCGAGTTGTTTGTCAATTTTACTTTTTAACGGAAAATTAAAAGTATGAGTTGGATTACGTTTATTCAGATTTTATTAAGTGATAATTATCAAGGAGGGTATCTGGTGCGTTCTAGAAAAGTAAGGAAAAGAATATTCATGCGTTGTAAAGCGTTAAATTAATATTGTTTAACTTTTGCTGCAAACGTAATATAGAGAGTCGGGAAAATTAGGTCGCTTTTTCCGGTGAAGTTTAAAACGTAAGAAGTTCACCATCATCCGTAGCCTTCCAAGCGTCATTATACTTTTATTGTATATACTTTATTACCGAAAGAAAAATCTTCAAGCTTATTTTCGTTTCCTTTGCAGCAACTTCCTATCAACCCTTAACTTGAAGTAGTCGGGCTTCTCGACTCGGCCTTAACCCCGGGGCCCAGCTCGGGCTTGTGTCCCCCAGGTGGTAGCCTCCTGCCTGTAACCGAAGCCCCGCCGGACTGCGGAAGAGAAAGAGTCGGCTTTAACCCAGTAATACCCGTCGCTGCCGCCGCCGCCGCCGCGCGCGAAACGAAACGAGCTCGCGGCGTTTTTGGGTCTAGGTCTGCCGGGTGCGTTGAACCCGCGCTCACTCCGCGCGCGCGCGCGCGCGTGCAAGCAAGTAAGAGCGCACTTGCACTCGGAGCGCATGGCCCAATTGCGCTCGGCGCGCATCCTGCTTAGGCTTAGGGGGGCCTCGATTCGAGCGAGCGCCGCGCCGCTGCACTTGCACACCGCGAGGGGGGCTGCCGCGCGACTTCGATCGCGGCAGCAATCAGCGGCGCGCCGCGAGAGCTTTCAAAAGCATCGAAAGGGAAGCGCGGCCGCCGAGTCGAAAAGGAAGCCCGCGAACGGGTACCGTTATCGCCGAGGCCGGCATCAAGCCGCGAGCCGTAATATCGGCCCGTTATAGTCCAAAGCCAGCCGGCGCTAAGGCCAATCATTCTCGGGTACAATGTCCTGTAATGCCGCGACTACCGTTCGGCTAACGTGCCCCGACTTTGCTTTCTAGGAGATGATCACGCCGGCTACACCACCTGGCCAGTTTTGCACTTTTTTTCGATATAGCGTCGATATAAAGCCCAGTTATGATAGTTGGAAAGTCTAGGTGGAACAAAATTAAGTATTACAGTAATTTTTTAACGATCGGCGCGGCTAGCTAATTTAGTTGTTGAGATTATAGTATGCAGATCCCGCGGCCGATAATTGATTCGCTTGTTTTTAATGCTCCAATTACTCAAGCCGATATTAATTAAGCCGGGTAAGTAGTTGTTGCTGAAAGTTATCGATCGCAGAGTAACACTGACCCGGGTTATAAAAAAAGAGGATATTTAAAACTCGAGAGGTGTGCGATGCCTCTCTAAAAATAGAAACTCGAGGCTAAAAATAAAAATAATCGAAAATATATAAATTTGCCCAAGCGCGCGAGGCGAAGCTGGGCTCCAGTCGCTGCGCTCAGCCTCGAAAACGAAAAACTTTCCAACGTCGCTGGATGCGCTTAGATTTTTGCACTCTTACTGGCGCGTTCTCTCCAACCTCTTAGTTTCTCCCGGAACGAGGCGGTCGAGTATCAAGGTCTCCGTCCGGCTTACGTCAGCGGACGCCCGCCGCGGTAACAACAACCACCGAAAACAGCTATACATCGGGGTCGCGGGCGCCTCGCTTAATTCGTAAACAACTCTGGAAAAAAAGGTGCGATGCTTTCTTCGAGAGAGAATCGCGGGAGAGAAAGGTCTCGGGGAAACAAAAGGAGCTCCGCGCTTAATTGCCGATTGATATATACGCTTCCCTACATTCGCTGCATTCTGATGTAACGCCGAGGCCGCCGCTAGCTTGCTGTCTTTGTCCCTTTTTCCGTTTCGTGCCGCGGAGAGAGGCGCCTAACTGTTTCGCCGACGGGAGTGTGCCTCTCGCGGGGTGTGCATGCAGTCGATTTCGAGAGCTTCTTTCACGCCTCACTTTTCTTCTTGGGGTTTATTTTAATTTTCGGCTCGGCAGCTGGGAAATTATTATCGAATCGACGCGAACGCGGGCATTTTCGAATTGTACGTACTCTACGTAACTTTTGCATAATAAATGCGATTGACCTACATTTCGATTCTCGCAAATGTTTCCTTACCGGAGACGGTTGTCGTTAAAAAGGAGAGATGCGCAGATAAACTTTCGAGTGTTTAATGTAATGTAAATTTACAAAAATTAAAGCACATTCACTATTTATTACGTGAATCCTGTATTATGCCTGTAATTTCATGGACTGTTGCGTAACAGTTTAAAGAATCAATTCTTATTTATCTATATTAAATGTTGTTGTTTTATTTTAGCTTTTGAAACGTAAAAGGAAACAAGCTTCAACTACAAAAAGGAAAATGCAAATTATTGAACGAAGCTTTCTTTGTTTTGCTAGAAAGGATACTATACCTCTTAAATGAAAAACTGTTACTGTACGAAAAATATCTGTCGAAGAAAAAGGTACGATTCGCACAGTACGAATTTCGATGAAAGAACCTATCCGAATTTTCATATCCACCTCGGAAGTACTCGCAGCCAAGAACAAAGGAGACGAGAAAAAGTGAGCAAATCCGGGGAATCAGCCAGTGGAGCATCGGCGAGTGCAAGAACCCGCAATCGGAAACGAAAGTGGAGGATCTGCGATAAACCGGCGGTCTCTCGGCCGGGGCTCCGCGGGGCTGGAAAAAGTAGGCACCCGCGATTTCTAGCGATCTGTCGTCGCTGCAGCTCGCTCGCACGCGTTCAGGAACTGCAATGCGTGACCTAGTGCCGTTGCAGAGCCGCGCTCGCAAACTAGGTCTTTCCCGTCGCGCGCCGAGAAGCGCCGCGAGAGAGACCCGAGCGCGCGGATTCCTTTTTTCCCGGCCGTCAAAAATTACGGCTCGACTTTGTTTATCGAGGAGCGGTGTCTGGACTGATGTCGAGGGGGATTTCCGGGCCGAGGGCAAGGTTTTTCCCTCGCCAACGCAGGCTTTTTTCGACTTTGCGCTGCGTTTCAATTGACATTTTCTAGAAACGAAAAACGTTTACTCCCTTTCGTAAAATAATTTTTTTTTAGACAATTTTAGATCAACTTATTAATTACTGCCATTGGTTAATTTTGAATAAAAAAATTAATGATTGATGTAAGATTCATTGATTGCATTAACGACAGTCGTGTAATTCGATGACTGAAGAAGACGTTTTGATTAAAAGTGCACTGACTTTCTACCGGCGCCGCAAAGTAGCACTTGAAATCAGTTAGTAATAATTTAAGCGCAGAAAAAACTCTGATATACTAACGAAAGCATCGTTTCTTTTTATTTACGTCGCATTATAAATTAATACAAACGATGCAAAAAATTACACAGCATTACGCTGATCCGCGTTCAAGTGAAAATTAAATAACTTGGGCATTGCTAAATTGCCTTTAAGCTTCGAAATCGTGGAAATTGATAAATAAATTGCTTCATTCAAACGAGCTTAATATCGATACTTGAAAAATGAATTAAAAACATTATTCCATGAATAGAGTAGAGCAATAACCGAACCGATCTCGGCGTTTCGAGAACCTCCTGCGAATCGGCAGACAAGCACGACTCTCGCGATAAACAAATAATTCGTCGAGAACGAGTTCGCTCTATATACAAAGGCATCTTCGAAAATGGTCCTCGGCTCGTTCGGGGCCCGATCCCTCCCGGCGGCTGGGTTACATAAAATAAGTGCAGGCAGGCAGCTCGCTCGGCCCACATTCGTCAATCGGCGGCTTGCGCCTCGGTACCGTTAGAAGCGGATTTGTTTACGCGAATGCTCGGCTGCCTCGGAGGCAGGGTCAACGTCTCCTATGCGGAACATCGCTCGGCCCCGAGCCTCGAGCGTGCCTGCCTGCCTGCCTGCCTGCCGAGAGCTGCCGAGGATAAAAACGAATGCGTCACGCGAGTTTCCTTTTCAAGTGCACGGCCGATGCTACCGCCTGCTTCTCGCTTTTTCGGCCCGGTCCTTCCCGGGCTTTCAGTTTCACGGGCCTGCCGTACTTTTAGGCACTCTCTCAAGCTTTTCGTTGCACTTTCGTTTGGCGCCTCTGTCAGCTATTTTTGACTAATTAGGTAAGAGAGCACCGTGCTTCAAACCCTTTGGAGACATTTTTTCAAAATTTCCACTTAATTATTTGGATACCAAAAATAAAAGTTTAAAGTACCTGGAAATGGTTTTCAAATTATTCAACTAATTATTTGTTATTTAATACTGTAAAACTATTTTCACTGAATAGAAGACGAGTTGTTCAAACGAAAGTACCTGGAAATGGTCTTCAAATTATTCAATTAATTAGCATTGTATTTGATTCTAATTGCACTAAAAATTGTTAAAGAATATCAAATTTTCTGTGTGTTATTTAATACTTTAAAACTATTTTCACTGAACGGAAGACGAGATATTCGAACGAAAGTATTTTAATTAAAAAATTCCACCAAATATAAAAAAAGTCCCCAATCACGACGAAAACGCCCGGAAAAACAGTTCCAGCACAACCAAACACTTTCAATCAAGCCCCCGAATAATAAAAAAAATGGTCGGAAGGCTCGTGCAACTACAAAAAGACCGCCTCCGCAACCCTTCAGCCTCGAAATCGAAGCCCGTCTCGAAAACAATGGCTCTCCGCCGCGGAGTGGGTGAAAGAAAAGGAAGCGGAGTGCCGTTACGGCGGGGTCTTAGGGCCGGGCCCTGCGCTCCCCGAAAAAAAGTAAGAGTGTCTAGCTGGCCGCCGCTGCGCTGGCATTTCGGGCTTTTCAAAAGCCGCGCCGCTCGCTTACCGTTAAGCACCGGGTTTTCCCTTTTCATAGCCGCCGCCGCCGCCGTCGTCGTCATTTTTTTCAGCTGCTTTTTTTTTTATCGCGGTCCTCATTTCATAGCTCGCTGCCTCGATTTTTCAGATGGCGAGCGCCATCAAAAGGGAATCTTCTTCGGGGCCCCCCTCTAATTAAGCGTTAGGTGACTGGGCCTTTTTCTTGTTTGGAGGCTCCTCCCGAGGGGACTTTAAGCAGGTACATTCTCTTATTGTGAGCTGTGTGAATAGATAATGGAAATGGGATTCTAAAGTTGTACCTTTACTTTAATCAAGATCATTAGATTAAATTTACAAAAATTCCTTTGATCCAAGTTTCGTAAATATTTCTAAAAGATATTTTTCGGTCATTTAAAATCCGTCATCAGCAGCAATAAAAAACTTGATCTTAAGATAATAGGACCAAGAGGCTTACGTCAAAGGAGTGTAATATATGCAGAAGTAGGATTGGTACCGACGCAAAATCAGGAATAACGTTGAAACTCCTCGGCAGTCGACGCGCTCAGCTAGACATCTCCCGTTAACCCCGGCTGCTCGGCGTCGAAACAAAAGCAAAACGGCCGGGCGCAAGTGAAAACGCGGGCCTCTCGAAAATCAAGCCGAGAGGAGCCTCGTGTCAATGACGGTCAAAGACCCCTCCCGCTCGAAAGCTTAAGGAGGAGAGAACTTGCATTTTTTCCTCGCCCATCGGCGGCGGCGGCAGCAGCGGCAGCAGCGGCAGAGCAGACTCTAGCAGCGCCGCGCAATCGGTTAAGCAGAGCGGTCGACGACCCCTCGCCTGACAAAATACTCTTACGCATTGTGTGTGCCACTTGAGTCGCGCGGCGAGGTGAGAAGAGAAAGAGAGAGGCGCGGGCACACGCGCGCGCGCGCGCTCGAGAGAGAGGAACGTCGTAGGCGGCGAGAGACGCCGAGAGGAGGAAAAGGAGAGAAGGAAAGAGAGAGGGAGAGACACAAAGCGAGGAGCGCACATAACGGACTCGGCGATCGCGCGACGCCGATAACGAGCGCGTTTCGCGCGTTCTAGAAGCCCGAACTAGTGCAGCATCGGGGACACGGAGCGCCGAAGCTCGCCGAGAGAGTCCTCGATGTAAGGAGAGTATTTTCAGAGGTGAACGAACCCCGCGAGGACGCGAGCCGCCTGCACGCGCCGAACCGCCGAACGCCGAGGCGCGAGCCAACGTCGCGCTTTACGCTTTGTTTTTTGGCCCCCGACGTTCTTTTTTTCTCGATCAGTGCCTTCGCTGGGATTTAGCTTTTAATTTTACGTCGTTGCAAAAGCGAAATTAGCTCCCCGGCGACCGGCTCATTACGGCATCGGGGAAGGTTGCGCGTCGCGGAAAATCAAAGCCAATGTCAAGGCGGAATTAGTACCCGCCCTCCATTCGCTCGCGGCTTACGCAACGAAAATTGCGCAAGCTCTTGCGTCACAGCCCCGGAAAGCTCTCCCCGGCGAAAAGTGCCGCGGAAGCTCGCGGCTCGCTCGGCCGTATTTAGGCCTCGGCGGAAAGGGCAATGCACCGATATTTCCTGGATTATGCAGTTGCCTGCTCTCGCTTGCTCTCGCTCGCTCTCGCTCGGCAAGGTGAAGGTAAAGGTAAAGGCAAAATCGCTCTCCCCCCCCCCCCCCGCCGCTCGCGTACTCTCTCTCTCTCTCTCTTGCGCGCGCGCGCGCCCGAGTAAGTAGTGCAAGCGTAAGCGAGCGAGAGGTCAGTAACCAGCCGTGAGCGCGCGTTCCGTTCCGGTTAGCCGAGCTCGAGCTCGACGACGAGGATCGATGCTGCCGCTGCCGCCGCCGCCGCCGAGGACGACGACGAGTCGAGAGTTTTAGCCTGCACCGATGACGGCTCGGGGGATTCTTGATTATTATGTAAAAGTAACGCTGCCATTGATATGCCGTTACCGCAGCTGCGACGCGACCCGCCAGGGGGGGGACTACCTGCATTTCGCGGACGCGCGCGGATATAACGGATGTGTACGACGGACGATCGGCGGTCGGCGGGGGGATGCCGCGGGATTGCGTTATTCGCTGACTTTTCACCGGTAAAAGTGATTAAGGTCAGACTGGGCCTTTGCCTCGTTATCAGCAGTCTGACGCTGATACGAATCGTTTTAGGAAGCAATAAAGATGAACGGAAGAATATATTTGAATAATTGTATACTGCGAGATATTTTAATTGCCGTGCAGAAAGAGAAGTCAACGTCGAAAGATTCTTTGATTTTCTTTTTCTTCGAGAACACGAATAAGATGCGTTAATTAAGGCTAATTGCCGTACGAAGCAGAAGTACGATTTAATTGAGTTGGCGAAATTAAAAAAAAAAAACAACTATTTTCTATTGGCACGTTTTGTGAATCTATGTTTGCTGTTCGAATAATTTTGATTATGCAATTGGATAGTAGTAAAATGTACATCATTTTCACGAAATCCCTACTATTCCCGTCTCGTAAAACCATTCCGAGAATACTAAATCAAAGGCTCATTTCCAGCAATCTCGAAAGGCAGGACTTGCAACAAATCTTTAACGAAGCTCCGCGATCCGACTGAAAAACGAAACCCCTCATAAATTTCCAGAAAGTAAACCAAGAGCGAGTCCGCGACTCATCGTTCAGTCCCCGACACCTGTCCTCTCTTCCTCGGCTCGGCACACGTCTAAGCTCTTACGTTCCAGGTAAAGGAAGCCGTTACGTCGGCGCTGATTAGAGCCCTGCTCGGGGTCGGCGCTTTTCGCGAACGCGCGAACCGCGACTGCCGCGTCTAATGATGTTTTTCTGCGCCGCGGGAGGAGGGCTCGCGGATAGGCAGCTAAGCTCGACCGAGGAATAGGCGATGAGCGCGCGGGGAGCGGCAAAAAACCAAGAGTTTTCCTGGAAGCCCTTTAATATAGCTGTACTCGGAAGAATGGCCGCCTGCAAAAAACGACTGCTGCTGCTGACGCTGCTGGCCGGGCGATCTATGATTCCGAGGAGATGCTTGCGAGCCTTCTTTTGGCGTTTGCATTGCGCTTTAGTGGAAGGGAGAACGATGTTTGAGAAGATGGAAATGTTTTACCTGTTTCTTTACAGAGGCAATAATTGTATTGGATCTTGAGATTTTGTGCGCTTTTGTGACTTAAAAGTTACTTCAAAGCTGGAGATTGTTACTTAGGTGCTTTATGAAATCAATTACCTGATGATAAAAAAGTTCATGCTTCTATAAAGTCATCTTATTTTGTACTTTTAAACTAAAAAATCTAATCAAAAGAGCAGTATTTCAAATTCACGCATTTTTACAAAATAAATTCGCCACTTGTAACAAAATTCATTGAAAATTAGTAACCTGATTTTCTTCAACCTGCCAGGCGAAATATTTCAAATAATATGGGACCGCCAGAATCTAGCTTTCATCTCGGGATCAATCTCCCTTTTCAAGATTCGGCCTAAGCTGCCCGGCAGGTAAAAACTCGGGGCCGTTGACCCGCGTGAAAATACTTTCGATGTTCCCTTAGCATTGAAAAGCCGGAATGACTCTGGTTATGCGTTGATACGTCGAGGCGAGGCGAGGCCCGTAATGCGGGTTTATATGCATACACCTACACGGTGCCCCCACGTAGGGACGCCTCATCCATCTGCCTGCTTAAAACACTTTTAACTTCTAGCCCGAGGAACAGGTTTTTTTTTCTCTCCATTTCTTCATCGAGAGGAAATTTTAATTTCGTTTGCCGGCGTTTTCGTCGGGCTGCGTTTTACGGCTTCGGTTTTGAATTATCGGAAGCTTTCCCCATTCTTAAGAATAATCATAAATATATCAGCTTTTTCCTGGTTTATCAATAAGCAATGTAAAAAATTTGCAAAAAATAAATAAATCGTCTTACGGAATTTTGTGCCGTTTATCTTGTTTTGAAAAATTTATAACGATTAATTATTTTTTAAACATCTGCAAGAGTCAATTTTTTGTTGTATGATTTATTACAATATACCGTTGTAATACTTGAAATAAACACACGCCTGTGACGTAAAAGTTACTGTACTAAAAATTAGGAGCATTTATCGTAATTTGGTCATAATTTAGCCAATTTAGCAGTTCAGTGTTATATGTTAACTAATTTCACAAGCTGTCCTTGTCACTTATTCCGAAACTGAAAAAGGCATTAAAAAAAGCAGGGTCCGAAAAAATAAAGTTCTAATCGCCGAGCGGAATCGATCGATCGCTCGGAGACTCGAACGGCCGCAAAAGAAGTGTCGCAGCCCCCTTGACAAACGTATCGTCCGCTGCGATCTCGCGTCATCGCTGCGGCCGATCTGAATTTCAATGCTAAAGCGACGCGAAACGTTGCGACACCAGGCGCCGGGATGGTTCGTTAGCAAATTCAAATTTCGGAGAGCCTGGCCTTCTAACGCTTTTTTCTTTTTGAAGAATTGACGTAACCTCGAGGCGGTTTTGTAATAGGCTTCGCCTCAGTTATTAATTGTGGGTTCAAAATAGAGGAGGTTCCGAGGCTTGACGGTTAAGGTCACTGCCGCTGAGTTTTGAAAATTATAGGTGCTGTATAATTCAGCAATTTCAGTTTAACGTCGGTAAGTTTAAGACGATAAATTTGATGCTTTGTCGAAAAGAATATTGTAGCCCGGTGTTTACGTTTCTTCATAAATTTCTAATAACGTAATTCAAAATAAAACTTTGATAAAGATGGAAAGCTTACGTTACGAGTTAGAGCGCCACGTAACTCGAAACTATTTCGCTTGCTCATAAGTCATTCGCAAAACTTGCTACCTGGGTTTTGAAAAAACCTTTTCGTTATAGTTACCATAATTCGGTTAAAATAAAACTTAAAGGAGTAAAATTTCTAAGTTTTTTTAAAAATTCTCATTAAAATATGAGAAAAATAGGGAAATATCCTCAGCGACACCCCACTAACACTTTCAGAAAATTTCGTTTCACCATCGAAATTCGAGCCCGCGTATAAAAAATGCTTTCGCCTCCCGCGGACAAGTCCTATCCTCGAATGACTCGTTCCCAAGATTACAGCACAGCCGAACGGCAGCCCACTCGAGAGGTTAACGCCCTCTCCGGATCGTCCGTCCTTTCCCGCGGTGGGCCCAGCCTAAGCACACCTAGCCCATCTCGTCGCCTCGGCAAAGTTTCCCACACGCGTCGCGGCAGCCCAATTCGCCGGGGTTTTTGCCTGCCGGCTGCAGCGGCGGCGGCGTTCGCCTAGCGTTCGTTCGCCTCTATCGCTGACCCGCTTTCCTAAGCGGCGCGTGTGTGTGACCTTAAATCCATTTCGCCTGCCGGCAATTGCATTATGCGCCTGGAGCCGCTGCCTGCGGCCACGGGCGGAAAAGTCGATCCGATTTTTCGGCGAGACAGACGAAGCTCCTGATGCGGCCGATCGCGCCGAGGACGAGGGACCGGGCATTTCCGCGAACGTAACGCCGATGTAACTTTCGCGCGCGGAGCCGCGCGCCTTGGCTTTTCAATGTCAAGAGCGGGGAAACTACTGGGAAGTGGGTGACTGAGCTGGAACTTGCCTTTAGGTACGGCGCTGCTTTTTTCCTTCTTTTCGATTTATGCTTTTAAATTTTCTGTCATATCAATTTACATGATTGGTGTAACTTAACATGTATAGGAAGAAAGTGTTTTCAAAAAATGACGGCATTGAGTTTTCTGCATTTTTATATACTGTACTCCCGTCTAATGATGTTAAATAAATAAGACAAGAATTCAACAATACAAGAAGCTGAACCTACTTTAATTATTTAAACGAGGAGGCAAAATATACTTTCTCGTAAACACAATCGACTGGAATTTTCGGGGCAAAACGTTTTCGGGCACCGTCGCCGCGAGTAAACAAACGCTTTCACCGCGCGGCGGTGAATCAGTAATAGCCCGGGCAAAACCATGAACTTGCACGCGCAAACCCAGATAAACACCGTCAGCCGCATTCTCCGCTCGAGCGAAAAGTCTATCCCGATCCTCGCCCGGGTATTTCCGGGAGTATTTTCCCGCGGCGACGCGAGCTTTTTTTTCCTTTTTTTTTTTTCGAGCGACCGCCAAGACGGGAGTTTCGAAGGAGCCGAGGAGCGGCGGCAGAAAATGAGAAAACGCGGAGGAGAAGAGAAAGGGAAAGGGAAACGGAAAGAGAGAAGAACGAGAGAGTGAGAGAGCGGCCGAGAGCGAGCAATCACCCGAGCCTGGCGCGAAGCAGCAGCAGCAGCAGCAGCAGCAAGGACCGAGGCGGGAGCGAGGAGCGAAGAAAGAAGGAAAAGGGGGTAGGTAAGACACATCTGTAATCGGGGATTTTCGGAGGTCGTTAACATCCCGCGGGGGCCTACGAAAGAGAGAAGCTCGGCCGGGCTGGCTCGCTGCTGCTCGTTGCGAAGTACCGTTGCGCGCGGAGAGTCCGATGGGGAATGTTGAACCGGCGCTCCCTCTCACTCCTCGCGGTGCGCGCAGCGCGCGAACGAAGGGAAACGGAGAGGCACGACGAAAGGAGAGAGAGAAGGCCTGGCCGTTGCTCTCGCTCTACCTGCGCCGAGCCGCTCAGTACGAACCACGCGGTCCCCACGAAAACAGCTAAGGCCGCCGCAAGCCGCGCGACTCGCCGAGTAAACACACCACTGATATGTAGTGACACCTCGTGCTTGCGTTACCGATATATATCTGTGTGCTTTCAACCTACCCTGCCGCTGTGCACCGCCGCCCACGACTGCCCACGACTGCCCCCTAAGACATCCGACCCGGACTTTAACCGGCGACCAAAAACTCGAAGCGCCGAGCGTCGGGGATCACCGTCGTAGCCTGGCTCCGGCTAGGATGAGGACCGACCGCCAGTGATATATCTCAGGAGCAGCTCTGGTACCCGGCAGCAGAAGGTGAGTCCTGGCCGCAGTGACGTAATGGCCGTGCGCGCGAGAGCGCGACAAGGAGAGCGCACTCGGCTGCGAGCGCGAGCGCGAGTTAAGGTCGAAAAAGGACATTGACCTTGGAGGAGCGCGAGCGCGCGCGCAAGCGAGCCGGGAACGCCGGGAGGGAGAGGACGAGTGCCGAGCTGAGCCGAGCGATTGCGCAAATTCCCTCTGTCTGTTTATGTAATCTTAGAACCGATTAGGGCCCCGAGTCGCGCTTTCGCGGGAGGCTCCGTGCTTTTTTCTTTTCTCCCGCCGCGCGCTCTTATCAAGCCTCGTTCCGACGCGTCAATGTTTTTGTCGAGCCTCGAGAAGCTTTGCACTCGTCAAAGACTGTCGGTCCCTCGGCATCTCCGCTCTATAATCTTGGTCACCCTCGCGAACGATAACGAAAGGAAAGGCGAGGTTCACGAACTCGAGAAGAAGAGCCCGCGTAGGCGAGCTCCCGAGAGGCCAGACCGTTAAGCACGCGTATTTCCTAATATGACATAACGGTGCTTCCGTTCCTGCACTCCTCTCTCCTCCTCCTTTCGATCTCTCTCTCTCTCTTTCCTCTTTGTCCGGCGCTGCAGCTCTGCTTCTTTTTTTTTCTTTCCTAAGCGATCGGCCTGGTGGGGGCCGGGGTGCTGCCCGGGGGCGGGGGATG
>UCOM01001382.1:0-42492 GCA_900474385.1 Ormyrus pomaceus
GGGTACGAACAAAAGAGCATAAATCGCCCGTACTTTCCCAGCGTAAATTCATGCGAAATCTAATGATCGCTCAATAATAATTTTCCGCAAGATAAGAAAGGCCGGATTTTAATTTGAATCCCCGGCCGCCGCCGAGACCAAAGCAAACAAATGCAATTTCCTAGCGCGGCGGAAAGAGAAAGAAGCTGCTGCTGCTGCTGCTGCTGCCGCCGCGGGCAATTAGGTGCCTGCGCGCCTTTAACGGAATCTAACGGCTGCTTGCGGTCGCGCGGGCAAGCGAGGCTGATCCGTTCGCGCGCCAACCGCGACGGCAGAGGATCTTCCTGGGAATATATCCGCGAGGGGAATTTATTATTTAGCTAAGCGAAAATTACTGCCGCTCATCCTTGGCGCGCATAAACTCCGAGGGGGAGATTTTGGCCGGTGCATAGTTCGATAAAGGCTGCCTTGGCCGCTGGCTGGGAAATGAAGAGAGTTGCGTTTTAATCTATGTACGGAGGTGAGCATTTTCTATCGAAATATCAATGCAATAAAAAAAAAATTGAAGCGGCCAAAAAGAAGCTTTAATATCGCGAGATTATAAGCTCGCGTTAATGCGTTTTATTTAAATTCACAACGAAACGACGCGTAAAAAGTATTAATTTCGAACTGTAAATAAATGAAATTTATAGTCTTCGCGGCACGTGTGTTGCGTGTGCAGTTGTTTTTTTTTTTTTTTAATTTTAATAAAATAAATAAAAATAGATAATCAATACATTAAAGCGCGCATAAAGCGCGACATTATTTTTAATCTTCGCTTTACAAAGCAAAATGAATTTCCCGTATTTTCTGCGCTATCTTATCGCTTCCGAAAAAAATATTTGTAAACAATGAGCAATAATGCGTCGTTGCATTGAATCATGAAATAAAAACCGACGGCGAGCGAATTTTTATAATTATATCTTTCAGCGGCAATTTCTTTATTTTTCATTTATTCAAATGTTTGACAAATTTTTACATCAAACAAAGCGCTCAGCTTTATTTACAGCTTGGGTGGCGCAATGAGTTTCAAGATGAAAGAAAAACGATCGCCTTTCCGTTTTTCGGCGCGAGAAAGCTCTCTCGGTTAGATTAAGCGGTTTTTACGATTAAAAGCCTTAATTCGAAATTCATTCGAAACGTTAACTCGTCCACGCAATTCGCCGTTCAGCAGCTCATCGGTGGCAAGAGGCAGTCCTCGTACATAAAGGAAACGCTCTCGAAAGCCGCAGTAAACGACTCTCCAACGCGGGCGTCGTTTTGTTTACGTCCGCTACCAGTGAGATATATAACTCGCAATACTACGCACTGCGACCACGCCGAGGCGTATACGATTGGCGACGAATCGCGCGATCCTTCCATTGATCGGCGCAAAAATTCAGACCGATGTTTGCTCGCTTCTTTTTCCGCTGAGATGCACTGCTGCGGGAGAGAGAGAGAGAGAGAGAGAGAGAGAGAGAGATAAGCGACGACGCCAAGTTGAATGAACGAGCGTGACGCGATAATGCGAGGGGCATCGCATGAGAGCGAGAGAGAGAGAGAGGGAAGCGGCATTTTCGGCCTCGGAAGTCATCATTGAGAGAGAGAGAGAGAGAGCTTCGTTCTGAGTGCGAGCGCGGCCAGATGTATTTAGTGCGGTAGCGCCATTTTTTTTTATAGATATACGCCAAAAGGAAAAAAATCCGTTTATCGCGCTCGATTCTTTTTACTCTCGAAGCTTCTTTGCTCGGATATTTAGAGCGTTTGTGATGAAATTATTTTTGGTTACTTTCATGTCTATGTATAAGAAAAGAATTGCACGAATGCCGATGGCGATAATTTGAAAGCAAGTCGTGACTTTTCGCACGGTTACTTTTTTTTTTTTTTTTTTTATAAATTTCTTAGTTCGCAGATGCACGGTAATGCATATAATGCCTGGAATGAAAAACAGCGTTTCTATAAGAATTCTAACGCGCCTCGAAAAACAAAAAAGAAAAACAAGAAGCACGGAAAGCGCAGCGAAGCGAAAAGCGGAGAAAGAGCGCATTTTAAAATACATTTTAATCCATTGAATAAATATGGAACGCCGACGGAGAATAAGTTAAAAACTTCATACCGGTAAAATACTTTTATGCAGTAATGCGCGTACGAATGAATGCTTCGGCTCTGATTTATGTTCGAGAGCCAATGATATAAATTATTCATTGTAATTAATTGTTATATATTGCGAAATTTTCGAAAAGAGATGCGCCGAATGCGTTTTACTTGCTCGTGCATGGCGATTGAGATAGATGGGCAACTTCGCATTTTCAATATAAATTATTCATACGTAATTGTCGCGTATTATTTTGCCAAATTTTCCAGCACAGCGGGGATGGGGGGGAGGGGGGGAATACTTTTGTAGAAATTCAATTTTATAAATTTTCGGGTTTATAATACTCGCGGGCCAGAGTTTTTCATTTGTATGCTAATTAGAGGCATGAATAATTTATGATATTTATTTTAATAAAAGTAATCGAGTAAGCTCAATGGAGCTTTTGGAAAATAAGACTTTATTTTTAATTTAGCGGCCTGACGCATGCATGAATTTAAATTTCATTATTTGTCCTGCCGGTTTAATTTAAAAAAAAAACAAAAAAAAAAGGCCTGCCGAACTTGACAAATATTTACAATTTCGAAATAAATCAATTTTAACTGTAGATAATTGCTTTTCCATTTCGTTACGGCCTTACAGCGGAATCGCAATTAGCCGCACTTTTATATTCCCATATTAATTTGGCATTTGTTGTTGTTATTTTTAATAGTAATTTGACTTTTGATTAAACCGTCTGGCGAATAAAAAAGTTCCATCCAGCAATAAGCAATCGATAAAAAGAACATTTTTACTTCAAACCGATAACTTTTATACGAAATGCACAATTTTCACATTTTCTACAGTTGCTATCGTTCAAAATTATTGGAACGAAGGAAGGAGCAAAAAAAGCCCGTTAAATTAATAATTCACTTTTTAAACTTTAGAGCCTTTTTATAATAAAATTTTGTATTATGAAAATTTTCAGACTGCTGCTTTAGTGGAAAATTAACTTTGCGTAAAAGTTCAAAGTAATTTAAAATTTAGTGCAGATTCTTTCGTAAAAAATTATGTACGCCGGAAAAAGTTATCGGAAAAAATGTCTTGTACTTTATTAAGTTTAATAAGTTAGTGTTGTATCGGCGGAAACTGTAACACAAAATTTTCTAAAGTTTATAAGAAAGTTCTCCCGAAGTCATAAAAAACAATTCAACGCAGCGAGGAAAATGCTTAAGCCATAAATAATTTGCTGCTCATAATTAACTGGCAACTCTTTCAAATCCCATACTTCACTAACAAAATTTTAAAGCACCACCTTCGATAAACCACACATTCAAGTTGAGTGCAGTGTAAAACGGGAAAGAAATCACTAAGCAAACATACGGCAACCCATTACGAAACATTAATCGAGTAACGGCGATAAAACGTTGCAAGTACCTTTAAACCGCATCGAGAGACTGACGCACGAGAGGACGAGCAGTTTGGCCCAGCCACCACGTGCTTTTGCGCTGCTCCGAAGAGCTACGCGGCTTCGACGCAAACAGAGAGAAAAAAGCCCGAGGGGGAGAAAGGGTGCTAGTGTGCACACACACACAGAGCAGCGACAGAGAGAGAGAGAGAGAGAGAGAACGAGTTTTCCTCGCTTCAAGGGCTTCGCACAGCTGCGACGGAGGAGGGGAAGTGTAGACAGAGAGCGAAAGGGTGGCGGAGGGCGCGATAACCCGCGCTGAAAGGGAGAATAAAAAGCGAGATAGAAATAGTCGAAGGGAGAGGAGAGGGAGTGAAAGGGAAACCCGTGAAAGAGAGGCGCCAGCGTGTTCTCTCTCTCTCTCGCTCCACCTAAATGCAAGCGTATATACCTATGGATGTGCGAGCGCGTACAAAAGTGAAAACGCCCTGCTGCTCCTGCCGCTATGAAATCTGCTGCTTCTGCTGCCGCTGCACCGAGACAGAGAGGGAAGCTCGCCGAAGGGAAAATCGATGGGAAGAAAAGGGAAATTTCGTGCCAGCACTCGCAGCTTTTCCAAAGCTTCGGCGCGGGTACTTCTTTTTTCCTGACGAGTCGGAATCCTTCAACTTTTAAATGTTTTTTTAAGACAGAAGGATCTCGCGGCTCTGCTTCCCTTTTCTTGCTTCCGCTATATAAGCTAATTCGATTTTGGGTAAGACAATATCGAGTAGCTCGAAATTCGAATTCGAGAAAAAATTTTTGATAAATGAGCTTTTTTGCTTCGAATTCTGACGGGTGAGTTGGATAGAGTTCAAATTTAGCTCGGTCCACTGTTTCATTTTAAATTACACTTTTGGCTAGGAATTTCACTTCAACTTCAAACTTTTTACCTTAAATCACATTTTTTCTCAAAAAAAATTTAACTTCTTCAACATTGAAATCAAAAATAATTACTATTTTTCAGAATATTTTTGCAATATTTAAATGCAAAGAATTATATAGAATAACTGCTTCCAGCTTTACTTTTTTGAGTAAGTATTATATTTTTATGAAAAAAGTTTTCTTGGCTTTGAGAAAGTTAACAGAAAAAAATTTGAAGAATCTCGTACGAGTTTCCTTATAACCTAATCTGCTAAAAGCATCTTCTCGACTTTCGGAAAAATAACTTTTGCGGTATAATATTAACAACAATGTACATAATTATTAAATCTGTATTATATTCATTACGGTAAAAGTAAGAAACGCGCTGAGAAAAATTTAGCGTAGTAATAAGCTTATTTTAAAAATATAAACAGATACAGTTGCAAGGCATCGGCAACTCGATTTAAAATAACGGACTACAATGTAATTAAATTGATAAACTCCATTTACTTCAAAGAAACTTTATTAATACCATCTCCGCGAAGTAGAACTCCGTCTCGGGTCAGAGAAAAAAAAAAAAAAGCAAAACTTCGTACTCGGAATCTCTCCTCGAGAATATTGCCTCCCCGAGGAAATTGCCGGGGCCTCCGCGTCACGGGCCCCTGACAATCTGCAATTAATTTAATTCGAGCCCGGCTTTGTTTAGATAAACCACGAGAGACGAGGGTGGATGTCTGACGCATGGGCAGCACCGTCGGCGCGCAGGTCAAAAATTAGCATTTTTATGCCCCGGCGAAAGGGATTTCTTGCCGACGCCGAGAGCCGCGAGGCTTCGGGCAAAAACGAACTGGAACGGAGTACGGATCGGCGTTTTTTTTTTCTTTTTTTTTTTATCTCTCTGTACAATGCGCGCCGGGAGTCGACGCCGGATGTAACTGTACTTGATGCGCCGCGCTTTTTCGCTATTAATCTAAGAGCCAATTTTTCTAATGAAAGAGGGGAATTTCTACTCTTTGTCCGATGTTTTTGCCCGGGAATTCGCGCGTTCGAAACTCGAGCAAAACAAGCTTCGGCTTCACTTCTTTTCGAGCGTACAGTGCGCTCTTTCTTCGGATGCATATTATGATGCTTCTTGCCTGCTTATGATTAATGATCTAAAGCGAGGCATTTCCTTAGATTCTTGCGGAAAGTTCGCGAGTTTTAGCGGTAAATTTAATTTACGGACAGAAATTTATCAATTTAACCGCTTAAAAGACGATCTAAACTCGTTTAGAGTACCTAAAAATCAAAAAGCAAAAAGACTTCCTGACAGATTAATCGTATTATTAAACTTCAGATAAAAATAACACGAAATCCTCAACCGAATAATCTCGCTTCAATGCTGAGGTCACTGACTTTCAAAAACTCGAGTGGTTTTTCTCTACAGAAAAATAGGGCCGCTGCCTGATCGGTGCGATAGCAGAGTTATTTGAAGGGCGCTTCATAAGGAACTGATTAAGAAAAACCAACAAAGTGCTGCGCTCATATCTCCTCCCCGATAGGAAATAAGCGGCTTGTGCCAGTTAAGAATTTTTAGTAAATTCATTTTTAGAATTTTTTAGAATGTTAAGAAGCTTCGTAGCCGAGGAACTGGCCGTAAAATTCACGGCTGTTCGAAAATAATTCTGATGAAACCATCAAAGTTAAAAATAGGAACCTTTATAAGCGTATGAATACCATAATTAGTAGCATTAGATGAACAAAAAATCTTGAAACTTCAAGTAACGATCTTACTATTCTGCTATTGGCGAAAAAATATTATAAATATTATTATATTTTGAAATAAATACATTTTTTATGAGCTTTTTGTTATTTAATTTAAATAACGTTTTTTCATTTTTGTCAAATATAATGCACGCGCAAAATGTGCGCGTCGACCTCCCTTAGCTTAACGGATTATTAATCAGTTGTGTATCGCTTAACCATATCGGTTAATTCAATTTTAACAGTTAAGAACCCGCTAAAGAATCTACCCGGGAAAATTCAGTCACTGCATAAGCAAACAAGAACCACCGCAGGAGAAAAAGAAGGGAGACCGAGTGATGATTATTGGGCAGCTGCAAGTAAGAGAACCCCATTTGTCAGATGGAGAGTTTAGCGGTGAGGTCCGTTTTTAAACTTCGGGACCGGGTGACTTTTTGAAGTACCGGTAAAAAGTGTTGCGTAAAGGCCTTTACGGCATTGACGTCGGATTCGTGAATTGGTTTAATTTAACGGTGTAAATAAAAATGACACTGAACTTTGAAATAAATTTTTAAGCTTTTAATTAACTTCATGCTGGACTACCGCTATTGCGCCCATAATACTTAATAAGTACGCTCTGTCGGCGGGATTTGCAAAGATTTAGCAAGAAAATGCACTGAGCCCATTAACGTCGCGTTCAACTCGTCAATAAATTAGCCAACTTCCGAGTTTCCAAGCGCGTGCGCACACTAAGCGCAAGTTCACAATGGAGTAAATTAACGGTTAAGTGGAGGAGCAGATTCTAATTTGCGTGCGCGAAAACGGGCGTGTACAGTCGGGGGGGAGAGGGGGGTATCGCCTCGTAAATAAACCGCAAAGACCGCGCAAGCGGCTCGATCGGGAGAACGCGAGAGAGCTCTCCGGTGACTGTCGTCGCTCTCCGCGGAAGGTCGAAAGGGAAGTCGGAGAGGCGTCGAGCGAACGATCGGGAGAAAAGAAAACAGTCCGCGCGCCTCGGGATCGGAGCTCGTTCCGTAAGCGCGGAGATGAAAAGATGAGGCGAGAAGGAGCACTTTATACTCTTGTACAGTTACGAGCGCTCGGCGTTTGACGTCAGCGCGCGAGATTTCGAAATTCTCGCCGTGTGCTCCCCTCCTCCTTCTGTCTCTCTCTCTCTCCTGATGTTTCGGGGCGGCGGGGGGACCTGCCGCTCCGCTGTAAGATTCCTCGGCAGGACCTTTTTTTCCTCGTGTTTCCGGCGCCGTCGCCGAGATAAAGAGCCGGGGATTATTAAACTGGAACACCGATCTCGTTACTGGGATAGAATAATGAGTTCCGATGCCACTCGGAAGAGAGTTTTTTCCTTCGGCTGACTGACGAGTTTCTTCAGTTGCGTTATCTCGACCAGCACATTGTTTCCGCGACTAATTTATTGAATTTAGTTAATTGCGCCGAGGAGGCATCTCGTTGACACGATGAAACGTACGCTCTTCGTCGTTTTTCCCAATTTACGACGTTTGACAAACTTTCCGGCGACAGTCGCTAATAGAGCGCGGATTCCGGAAATTATTCGCGACGTAATCGACCACTTGTTTGTTGTTCGATGCGAGCGACTTGACGCGATTTCACGTTTTTAGTTTATTCAATTGATGCGCGAGAAATTTCTTTATTGCGGCGCGACGAGGCGCGTCGATAGAGTCGCTGATAACAAATAAACTTTTAGCCATTGGCATAAAAAAGAAAAAAAAACATTATCTCGCCGAGGGGCCGAAAATACGCCACTCGAATTACGCGTCAAATCTTGGGAGATTAAACGGAATTCTTTCGTTATAATTATAACAGTTTGGTTTCGGTTATTTTTATAAGTTATTTTATTACTAATTTTATTATCTGCGCGGCGAATAATGATTTCAATGACTTTTTCGTCGTCCTTTTTTCTTTCAAATTCTGCTGCAGTTGAATATTTGTTTTGTTAAAGTGTCGAGTCTGTTTATAAAACACAGTCGCGTTATCTTTCGAGAAATTAAATTACTATTCAAATATCATTATATGAAAGTTTATAGTTTGAAGAACATGCGTCACTCGCGATAAAAACGAAAAATAAAACCTAAAATACTGATTTTTACAGCACAATCGCTCTTCTCGAGCACTTTTACAAAAACTCGTGCAATCATCAAGGAAAGAGGGAGAGAGAGAGAGAGAGAGAGAGAGAGAGAAAGTGCTACTTTACCTCAAGCGGCTTATTTAGCGCTGCTCCGTTTAACGTTCACCAAAAAGTTTAAGCACGTCTCCGTTAGCAACGGGCACATTTCGGCTTCCAGGAAAAGCAGAAGCACCATCCAAGATCGAACACGTAAGGTTCGAAAAACAGCACCATAAACCGTTCCAGCACTTCAACAACAAAATTCCTGAGCGTGCGCTCGGCCCGTACTTTCACTCATGGAAGGCTTCCTCGAGGATCCGCTTCGCATCTCAGGATATATTTTCGGGCACGCGCCCGTTGTAAACACAGGGCCGCGCGCGCTCCGGTCACGTGTCCCGGCGCGGCAGCGTCGCGCTCTCTCTCTCTCTCTCTCTCTCAAGCTCCGCGTACGTCGGGCACTGCAGCACGCCGCACTCGTCTACTAGCCAACAACACACTGCGCCGCGCACTGTTTTTTCGGGGAAGCACTGTGGGTGTATTTTTTCGTCACTGCGAGCGCGTCGAATCGAGTCGAACGTACGAACCGTATTGCCCGTAGGCGCGAACACACTGAAAAAGCTCAGTCACTCACTAAGCTGCCCTGGCAGTGCTGTAGTCGCCGGCTGAGCGGCTCGTCGCGTCATCGCGAGCTCTCGCTCTCGCGTCCGCGCGGAAATTAAGAAGTTACGTTATAAAACGCAACGACCTACAATGCTACAAATGCCGAGGGATCTCGCGCCGCCGCCGCCGCCGCCGCCTTCACCCCCTCCCCGTTCCCCGCGGCATTGGTGGGCTGCGCCCCACCAGCCGAGGGGAGCTCCCCTCCGCTAATACTTTAGCGGAGCGCTTGTTTTTCTGGCCCCCTCTCCCGAGCTCGGCCGCCCCTTCTTAGGCCAATGTTCTATCCCTCCTACGCCGACGGCGGCGGCGCTCTTTCTTTCTCCCTCCCCGTCGGGCATGGGAGCCTATGCCCCCCCTCCCGTTGAGGAAAGCGCGCGCAGAGCGTCGGCGTCCTCGCTCGCTCGCTCTTTCTATCTCTCTCTCTCTCTCTCTCTCTCTCGCTCGCTCGCTCGCGCTCTCTTCTGCTGCGACGTAGGTGTACGAGCACGCCGCTCTGACTGTACGGATGCCTGCGGGAAGTCTGCGTGCGCGCGATTATCCCTAGGAGGCTCTGGAGAGTCGCCCGAGGCGCCTTCGGAAAAGCTCGTGTATGTAAACATTCGAAAACGTGCTGCGCTTCCGCGGAAGTCGGGATCAATGGGAAGAATCACTCTGATCGCGACGGGAGCGATAATTTTCAGCATGTCAATCGGAGCGTTCGCTGCGGAGGGCGAGCAATATTTGACCGAATGCTAATTGATCTGAAATTGATGTTTGGGTACGACAATTTTCAGGCAGGGCAAACATTTGCCGATCTTTTATTGCCCGCTGTTTTTTTTTCCTGCTACGCCGCGCCGATAAAAGTGCAATCTTTTTAAATCCATTCCCGAAAGGGAAAAAAGCTTGAATTTATCCAAATTTTTAGCGACTATTGAAATTTGAAAAATTCAATTTCAGTTCAAAAATTCAACTTTTACACCGACGCTCCGTTGAGCACTTTGCTAATCTATTTATTTTTTTTATTTATTTTCTAATTTTCTTTTCTGAAATAAGAGAAAATCAATATTTCAATACATTCAATTTGGCACTGAAGCTACAATACGATTAATTATAACTTTATTCGTTTATGCTTTAAATATAATTAATTAAAAATAAAACCTAATGGAAGACCTAATTTTCACTCGGTCAATTATTGTTGTACTCAATTTGGAAAACTCTATTAGGGAAGACCTGGACAAAACTGATATCTTAAGGAAAAACGAATAAAAAATGGACTCAAGAACGAAAAATATAATCAATTAAAATTTTGTTTTAAAATAGACATCAAAATAAATAAGTACATACAATTATTATTGTTTAAACATATAACAAAAAATGTATTTACATATACATTTGTTTATAGAGGTTTATGGCAACCGACGGGTTATTCTACAAAAGCCTATCTCGTTCGAACCCGTGGAAAATTATCAACGGTAGGCATAAACGAAGTTTCTCTCTCTTTTAATAGAGAAAGCATCTTCCCTCCTCGTCACGGTCCTTATAAACCCCTATATATATATTATCTATACGGGACAGAGTGACCATTTTGCCCGGAATAAATAAAATGACTTTTCTTTGATAAAAGTAGTAAAAAAAAATTTGATATTGATTCTAAAAGGTTTTTTTGGTACAATGTCTATAAATACTGTTTGCTGCTAATGACACAAATAATATACTTGATTTTTTTCGGAATTTTCGTAACGGCGATATCAGAAATAATAGGCAGTGTCCGTTCCGCCCAGGATGACCATTTTGCCCAGGTCGCCCCTTCATTAAAAAAAAAACGGCCAAAAGCCTCTCTTATAAATCTGCCACTGCCTTTAATTTGTATTTTCGCAGCAGATAAGAGCTCCTCCGAATCAATAAAGGACGATTCACAACGAGCGCACAAAGGCAGCGCTCTAAATTTAGCAATCAGCAATGCGATTTCGTTTCATTGAACGTAACAACGTTATTTTTTCCAGACACAATAAAAAGCTCCGTCTCGACGGTGCGAGGATAAATGCACATAAGTGCAGGGAGAGAGAGAGAGCTTCTTCTCCCTGTGCGTGTCAACATTTCGAGTTGTTAATTTAGCCGCCTAATTATCAATTATGAGAAACCAGGCCAGAGACTCCTTCAGAGTTTTAATGCGGTGTAAATATTGAGTGGAGCGGAGGACGGAGAGCTGTGTTTTTCACCTTTGATCGTTCATTAGTTCGCGCCGCCGAGGTCCTCAATCGCCGTTATCAATTTGTTGTTTCTCCTTCGACGACGTCTGCTTTTGGGAAAGAGCTAATTGTTTTTAGAGCAATTGACGAGATGAGATCTTCATTTTTTTTTCGCGACTAATTAAAGTAGCTTTCTTTCTCGATGATTTCGCCCTATTTTCGTCTGTTACCTGGATCGTCAATGACGGAATTATATATTCGTTTTTAATCACTGTAAGTAAAATTACTGTTTTTTTTTAAGGTGACAAATTAATGAATAAAAGACTCGTAAAGCACTAACGGAGAATGATTGTTCCCTTTTTATATGAAAATTATAATCGAATAAAATCATTGATTTCGGATAGTACTAAAAGTTACATATTTTTTTTATTAAATTTCTAAGCTCTCAATTAATGTCTCTTTTGAATTCTTCAGATTATTTATTATTATCCAGCCAACAGAAATTGAATAAAAATTATATCTTAATTATTGACCAAATGTTGTTGTGAATTCATTTTTTCCATAGATAAATAAATGCAATACGGTGATCCAACAAATTCAACTTTGTAAGATCCTCCGATCGAATGTATATTTCTCGACGAAAACTGAGAATGTGGGAAAAACCGAGATCATTGATACCAGCTCAGATAAAAGTCACTTGCGAAGTAGGCTGAATTTTAAATTTTTCTTCCAATTCTTCTAAAATTACACGGTACGGAATTATAGGGCACACGTTAGAGAGAATTATGCGTTTCATTTTAGAAATTAAAGGACGGATTTCTAATTCTTGACCGTCAATGTTTATTTTTTTTTTGTTATTTTCGGTAAGCTTGTCAGCAGTAGCTTTGCTGTCGACTTGTATATACACATTCGTCCGTGGGAAATTCTTGACATGAATCTTATGTTTTCTGGATTAATAATAAGCTTAGCAAACTCCACAGTGTGGTTTTTTTATTGGTATTCCGTATACTGCGTCTACAACTATTGCCTGATCTTTTTTGGCAAGCTGAGTTATTTGAGCCATTTGAGCATACGTTTTAGGGCTCGAACTTTGATGTGTGACATTTCGTTGGCTGAAGCTCCTGTAGTCAGAGGCTTCAGCATTCCTTCGATAAGGGAAATTGTGAGTTTTTTCCTCCTCGCTGGAGCTAGAAGCCCACAGCACAGTTACGAACAACACTTTCAAAACTTTACACCACTAAATGCTTGACGATATATAAATGTTTGTATGCCACTCGTGAGACCAAGAGAGCCACGAAAACAAGTCCGCACTCAACAACGGTTCGCGACCGAATCCTTGTTGTTGTGAATTCATTCGAAACGTGTAATTACGTATTATAATAAAATTTCAAATGTCCATTAAATTTCAATGATTTTACAATAAGAGTGGCAAGTAACTAGTTTACTACTGTCTGAGTAAATTTGATTAGTTAATATACACAAATTTTATATCCGTTAACGTGGAGAAAATTAATTTATTAATTCATTATATTTTAAGAATATATTGCAAGAACCTTTAAAATGGATAAATTTGAGTAATTATGATATCATTTGTCAAATTTTGTAAAAGAATGGCCAAAGTGTCACTGATGCATTTTAACAATAAAACAATTATATGTATTTCCCGACGGATTTCAAAAAAACTATTTTTTTTCCCCGAATAATGTAGGCATAAACACTGGAGTAATAACAGCGAAACGCCTATCGCCGATGGTCAATGTTTAAGCGGTACTCGCTCGGCGATTTATGGCTACGTAATGGCATTAGTTAAGATTGCGCGGCCCAGTGTTCATCAAGTGGCGTAGACGACGTTCACGTGGACAGATCGCAATTGCATTCTTTGCATTTATTGCGCAGATGAACGAGATCAAAGGGCGGAGGCGCGCCGTTGCATCTGCGGTGATCCTGTATAGTTTGAATCTGATTATTGGCAGGATGCGGACGAAGTCAACTGCCGAGAGAAACTGATAATGCGACCGCGGCGGTTTATCTTTCGCGTCGTAGAAAATGTCCGACGTACTACTGTTTTCAGCGAGCACTTTGTTGCCGACAAGCCAATAAAGCGGGAGCCTCGAAAACGCTCCCGTTTCGCGAATTATTTGTAAACTGAGGAAAGATTTATTTACGCAACGGGATGGATCAGCGAAAGTTGTTGGATTTTCTTTTTAAACTGGCCTAGAAAAAGACTTATTTTTAGACAAAGTAAGGACGGCCTTTTAAACCGAAAATCGAGCCACGAAAAGCCGAAGGCGGAGGGGAGAGAATCGGTGAGAAAGAGCAGAACCGAGGGGAAAAGCTCAAGTGGCCTCGGACTCCGTCTTCCGAGCTAAGAAGTCACTTGATGTCGAAATTGATGTCGTGCCTCGATTAAGAGTAGTGCCGCTCGAGCGAAGGAGGGGGAGGAGGGGGAGGAACGAGAGGTCTACTAAAATAAAGGGGTAGAGGGGGAGCGAGTGAAAGACCGATAAAAATGGTAATAATTTTTGCGCCGCGCAAGAAATCGGCGAATCGTCGTCGTCGTCGTCGTCGTCGACGCCGCCGAGGGAATCGTCAATTTGGCCGATACGGCCGGAGAAGAGAGAGAGAGAGAGAGAGAGAGACGGCCCATAATCGATCGCGCTCGTTTGCTTCCTTTTTCCCCTCCCCTCCAACTCTTTTTCCTCCCTTTTTTATATTTGTGTCGAGGAGAGATTTCGAGTGGGTGCACGTCCTCTTTCTCTCTCTCTCTCTCTATCTCTAGGCAGAGGCGAAATCGACGGAGGGACAGAGGAAGGTGGAAGAAAAAGTATGGGAACATGGATGGAGGATGGCAGACAGAAGGGGAGCAATCGAAGAGAAAAAGAGCGGAGTGGGAGCCGAGAGGAAGAGGAAAAGAGGGCGGTAACTGTCGTTATGATTTTACTTTTTGCCTCTTTCGCGCTCGTCCGTACACGTCGAAATTATCGTGTTGCTCGTTCTCTCTCTCTCTCTCTCGCTCGACTCTGATCTATGTGTGCGCGAAAAAGGCCAGCACTGTATTACGTATTTTTATACGAATTTCGAACTTTGCAGCTCGATGGTGCAATTAATTATAAGATAAATGCGACAGAGAATCGAGGTTCCCTTTTTTAAGAAAATAATTGAGAAATTCGCGAGCTGTCAGCGCCTTTCAGACGAGCGTCCTTTAATGAATTCACCTTAATGCACAGTGAAAATTCGATTAAAGTTTGACGTTATTCCCGGGCGATATATATTATACGGAAACTATTTCATAAAATACCATCTCTGCTCATTGATTTTACTTGAGATTATTTCAACTTGAACGAGGAGTTAAATTATTGCTGGCGGAATGTAATATTTGTTTTATATCAAGCCATTTTTTTGAACAAACTTTCAAAGGAAACAACTTGTTTATTTTCTATTTTAAACCTTGAAAAGAATCGAAATTTTATTGGTTAAAAAAAGCTAAAGGCTGCCCATTGTTTTTAAAAATATACTGTCGGTGCTATCGAAATGGAACTATTTTTACCGGCGAAATAAAAGTTCATTATCACCCGAATAGAAATTTTCAGTGAAAAAAAAAGAAAAAAAAAAGAAAGAAATTTAAATCGAGCATTCAATTGTGAAAAATCAAATTTTCGATTCTGATTCCGGCTGTATAGATGTTTTTGTCCAATGGAATATTGATTTCCGTATAAAGGTAAATATTTCTGGCGCCGCTATATTTTCTATCGCCAGACACGTTGTCTGAATAAAACATGCCTAAAAAGATTAAAATAGACGACTTTAATTATTAAATTACAAAGCTGTTCTAAGAAAATCAGATTTTTCCTGCCGTTTATATAAATAAAGCAGCTAATAAAGCCGCTGTAAACAAGTCATCGAAATATTTCGGTCCGTCGTTACGTATCGAAAAATATATTTATTCGCTCGACGGATATTTTTAAAAGCCGTTCTTTTACGCAGACTGATTTTTCGACCGTCGATCGCGAGGCCGGCAAACAAGTGCCCTAATCAACGTGGCGCTAACTGGAATCAACATCCTAAAGCCGCGCCGATATGACTCACTCCCGTATATTTTTAGTTACGGAGCGCCGATGGCACCTGACTCCTTCAAAATGAAAATCCGCTCGCGCGTCGAAGCGTCGGAAGAATTTGGGAGAAACCCTCTTTGAAATTACGAGCAATCAATATCGACGCAATCGAGGTCCCCGCCAAGGTCATCGACCGCTTCGCGCGCGGAACCGACGCTCTTCCTTCCCTCCGTCTCCCTTTCGCTTCCGCAAAATGTGCGAGCGGGCATTTAATACGCTACTCCCTAGCAGCTACATCCCGCGCGCTTCTGGGACAGTCGGGCCTCGAGGCGAATGATTTCCGCGCGTTTTATCGGCCTATTTGCGCGCTCAAACAAAACAGCCACCGCGAAGGTGAAACGAACTTTGGGTATATCGCTCGCGCGCGAGGCGGACGACAGGCGGCGTTCTCCCCACTCGGAGCTGGAAAAAGCGGCGCTCGGCCGCCTCCCTCGACGTTCGAAGATAAAAAAAAAAAAAAAAAACGATAATTCGGTTAAAAAGCAGAAATTTTTATCAGCCGACTCGAGCGGTGGGCGCGGCTCGAAATTTCGTAACTAGTGGAAAGCTTCGCCTTTTCAGAGCGAAGATAATGAATAAGATATCGGTACTTGTGCCTGAGATTCGATGCTTTATTTAGCCGAACGCTGGCTTTTCTCGAGCTCGAGAGTCTCTGTTTCGAAATTTTCGAAAAAAAATACAGTACAATTTAATACAGTCTGGTCTTTCTATATCGACGCTTACTAACATTTTCTTGAATTCCCGCCGCTAATCCGCCGAGCTAGTTTTCGAAAGAAACGACTCGGAATCTCATTCATTTATTTGAAATCGCGATTTGAGCTCTGCTAAACGAGAAGAAGAGAGCGTCGGCTAGCGATTTATCTCGAGCGAGCTAACGACGCGCCGGGGGGGGGGGGCGGCTTGCTCGGCGCTGCGCGCGAAAGCACGTAAACGAATAAAGCCCGCGCCGCGACAGCGGCCGCAGAATTTTCCTTCTCCCGCTCTGCGCTCGCTGCCAAATTGACTTTACGAACAGCCCTGCCAATATCGGGCCGGGTTATCTACCTGTCTGCGGTCGAACGGCCCGATGAATGGACGGGGGCCGAGAAATACACGTGGAGCCGCGTTGGGTGCGGAAAAAGAAAAAAAAAACAAAAAAGGCTTATGGTCAAGTTTTAGAGTCGATCGGAAAAACGTCGTTACTATTCGGAAGCGGGAATCAAGGCACGGATGCGTAATTAAGTTGAAAGAATGCCTGTGATTCCGTCTGCTGGAAACTTTTTATTGAATTCAAATTTATGTATACAGTTTGTTAAGTGGCTGCTTAAAAACTGAGAGAGAAATGAGGAATGAGCAGTTATTGTACAATTACATTAAAAAAGTTAACGAAATTTTTTAAACAAAACTCTTTTTTAGACCAGGGGATTTACATGAATGTAACAATGCAGTAATGAAATTAATTTTTTAAATTTTAGTATTAATAAATTTTTCACGCTTTTAATTATTAAATTTCATAGAAAGTGGAGCGTTGTATAATGTAATAAACGCAGAGAACTGTTAAGAAATTTAATAATGAAATAAAAATGTACCTGTCATAGATTTAAAATCGAAATTAAACTTTCAATTCCTTGAGCTCTGAAATTTGGCAAATATTTAATTCCTTCCTTCATAATGCAGATCGCAAATCCATTTGCGATTTTATATAATTTTCCATTCAACACTGATAACATTTTAAGTTTAATACTGAAAATCCAAGGAAATATATAATTATTTCGCATTTCTGGCGAGGGGACAAAAAAAACTACTCTTGTTTTATTTCATTGCCATGTTCTTTTTAGCAACGAGGAGTTTCGCTAAAAGGAGAAATGTCTATTTATTGCATTTCGTGTCGCAGCAGAGAGAGGCACAAGGCGACTATAGGTACGTGTAGGGGATTTATCGACGAGCGTTCTGAAATTACGGACTGCCGTAATTATCGAATATTCAATAACGCCTTTGAGTTTTGTTGGACAAGTTGGGAGGACTTTCGGAAACTCGTATGCAGCCCCTCCTCTTTTTTCGTGGCTTCGACAAAGTAAATCTCACGGAAATAATTCCTCCGCCGTGTCCTCATAAATAAACCAAAGTAAAGCTTACATCCGCATCGATTGGCTTTCCCTTTCATACGGACGTACAAAGTACTCGAATCGCGATGTATTTCCTCAAACTTTTGCGAGAACAGAGACGTCGAACGAAGTTACAAAGGGGGCGAAAATACAGAGCCCAATAACATTTTTAACAGGATCTACGGAATTAAAAATTCATTAAAAGCTGCCGTGTGGTTATCGACTGTATATCATCTTCGAAAATTGCCTCTATTCGTAAAAGATTTTTGCAATATTGCTCAATAGTTGCAGTACTGCTTAAATAAAAGAAATCTGATTTTTATTTAAACATTATTGCATGTAAAATTAAATCATTTTATTTTAATTTTAATGGAATATAAGATTTTATTTAAATGACTTATATTTAATTATTATTACGATTTTATAAAATTTTTGTTTGAAGTTTATCTTTTTAAAACAAAAGTTGCCAACGAGATTTTTAAAAGTTATAATAATTTTATTTTTGCATATATTTAAAAGAGTAACATAATGTAAAGTATAGAATATTAAAGCCTGAATTTTTAAATTTATCCTCGGGTAGCAAAAAATAATTATCTAAGAGTGGCTACGTATAATATTAATTCTATTTTTTAAAAAAACTATAATTAAATTATATGATAATAATGAAAATAATGTCACTTTTTCTTCGAAATTTAATTAAAAGCTTCGCTCTTTGAAAAAAGCACTCCATTAGCGCGTTAAAAACCTTTATTTTCAAATTAGCAGGCAAAATAATTGAAACAAAATATAATTTAATTGAAATGGATCAAATTGAAAAAAAAAAAAACAACTTTTCAGCCGCCGGGTCACAATTGGCGTGTGCTCCGCTGCGCAACGTAATACATCGGGCACAATTACAGCGAGACTTCAACTCGATTTTTCGCGCACAAATGGAAATGTAATAAAATTCTTGGAAGTTATGTACATGGCGCAGGCGGTTATAAACCGCCGCAGTTTCGCGTACACGGACAGACTAGGTAGTCGTCAAAATCAATAAAATATTTTTAAGCTAGCGTTATAATAATAACAATGGCAACGAGAGAAAGGAGAGGGGAAAGAGAGAGCCGCTGCCGCTAAAATGAATTCCGAGCATTTCGGGCAGGGGGGAGGGAGGGAGAGGGCAAAAAATTTCTTTACTCCCATATCAAATATTCGATATCTGTCTGGGACTTTTCCGTATACCCTCTCCCTTTCCGCCGCAAAAAAGAGAGCAAAGAGAGAGAGAAAGAGAGAGAGAGGAAATAAAAAGAGACAAGAAGCAGGAGGAGGAGAAGTAGGAGGAGGCGAAAAAAGAGAGATCAATGCAAATATGAGCGTTTCTCCTTCGTTCGAAGCGAAAGAGGAAGAGAGAAAGAGAGAGAGAGAGAGAGTGAGGGACTGGTGCTATGACCCGAAAGTTTTGCACGCCATCGCGGGAAGGGCTAACGAACTCCGAGCCTTCCGACCCTCGCTTTCTTACCCCAGACTTGTTTCGCTCCTCGTCGGAATAGTTACTATACCCGATGCGTTCGCCGGCCGTGAAAAATGAGCCTCTCAGGTGGAGCGCCTCCTGACCCTGCCGCGGCATCTTCCGCAATCGAAATGGATGCAGTTTAAGTACACTTTGGTACTTTGAAATTGAACATTCCCGCGACTAATTTCTTCATTTTCAGGGGGTATATTGATGATCCGGCGGGAAAGGACTTTTCTTTGGGAGATGCTTGGAGAAAATTAAAAGGAGGAACTTCGATAAAATTACTCTTGCAAGGGAAATTTTCATTCGTAACTCCGAGCTATTTTATTCTTTTCAAAACGTTACCTATTAAAATATATGCGATTAAAGTTTCATTTCAAAGTTTCAGTTACCTGACTTACTTTTGATAGAATTTTTTGTCGTTTCAAAAACGTGATCTACGTGCTAAGAGCTTGTAAAAATAAGCTTTATTCTAGAAAACTTTAATTTACTCAAACGTGCACTTAAGCTTTCCTTCTTTTCTTTGATCCGCATGTATTATTACAAAACTATTTTAATACGCACGCTTAGAGAGAACTGTAAATATGCCACTAGAAATTTTGAATTCGACTTGCAATGAATAATAGCAGGGTAATAATTATCGTGTCACGGATTCCGTGTCAGTTCAAATTTGAAACATTGCACTGTACGATGACCCCAAAACTGTACAAAAGAAATGTAAATGAAGACAAATACAAATGCCGCTACTCCTTTATACTACTGAAATTCTTTAATATTTAAGAGATACTTCAAGGAAATGCTTGAAAAGCTTTCTGGTTTACTGGAAATCATCTTCAAAATGTAAATTTTGAATCTCAAAAAATATTTTACTTCTTGAAAACAGACAGTTTGGGGCGTTTACGTTTTAAAACCTTTGGACGTTCTTAAAATGCACGTGATGTGTACGAAAAACTCTAAAGACTTTGTCGCTTTTCACTCTCGTCAGAAAAAAACTTTATAATATATTTTACTAAAGACGTGCATTTCATACGCCTTTCACATTTTGATAAAAAGCGAGCCTTATATAACTCTTCCCCAAAAGCTGCCTCCTCTACGTACCCCAATTACAACTCCAGAATCTAATTCAAAGTTCAAATCCCAGCCAAAGAAAGTGTACACGTATAGAAATCGACGCGATACCGCAGAAAACACCTCGCGGCGGACTGAAAGCCTTGCAAGCGAAAGCCACAGGTCCGGAGGTCCGGCGATGATCGCGTGAATTGGCCCGTGAATAACAGGGACTATAACAGGCGGCGTTTACCGAACTCCCGACGACACCCCCTCGGGCAATCTAAACGCGCTGGCAGACACACGCACACACGCGCGAGCGCGTGCACTCGGCTGCGCTCGGTAAACACGAGAGGCAGCCCCGTTTTCCTTCGCAGCGCGACTTCCGCGCTTATTGTACTCCAATTCAGCGGAGGAAGGTCTTATCTCGCGTGTACAATCGGCCGTAATTGCGCCTGGAATTCGCGTCTTTTCGCTCTTCGAGGAAAAAAGAGAGGACGGACAAGTTTGCGCGTCGCTTAAACTCCCCACATCGAAATCTCATTGTTTTCGCCGCTGCTTTAATCCCCGCCTCTCCTCTCTCTCTCTGCCTTCTTTTTTTTTGTTTTTCCCGCCGTAGAACGGGGGTGGAATATTATTATTACGACTGCCAACTTTTAATTGCGCCATTCAAATTGAAAATGCGCTCGTGATTTGCGTTACGATTGCCGCTCCGCCGCCGCCGCCGCCGCCGCCGCCGACGCCGTCGTTGCTTCGTTTTAATGTCCTGTTTTTCTTTCCCTCCGCGGCGCGACGACGCTTCCTTTTTTTTCTCCCCCTCCTCCTTCGCTGAAACGCGGCATGAATTTCTTCGCGGATCTAATTATTTCTTATGGGAAATCGTTCCCCTTTTGCGATTTCGCCTTTATTTCGATTTTTTTTTTCCTTTTTCAAGCCGCTTTTATTGAATTTCGCGGAATTTACGCAGCAGTCCGCGCCGCGCTATTATACTTTCAAAAAAGTTCCCGCAACAAAAGTGCGCGCGGGATTCTCGGGGAAGATTAACACAATGCTGATTAATTCAGCCGATGTTAAATTTTGAACTTGCGTTTTAAATCCAATTAAGTATGTTTAAAATAAGCGCGCCGGGATTTCCATTTAAAGACTTCCGCATATTCATTTTATTTTCCTATAATTGGCTTGCTTTCGAAAGTACGTCGGCGCAAAAAAAAGCGCTCGTATCGCGATCGCGAGAGCTTTTTTAATGAGCGTAAAACAATTTTGGACTAATAAAATTACTCGTCGGAATTCATTGATTTATCGGACGAAATCGTTCCGCCGTAATTGATTTCAGTGGAAAGATGCGATCTTACATTTTCCGAGTCTAATTGTAACGAAGGAAAATTAATGGGCCTTTGCTTTAGATTAAAAGAAAAAAGAAAAAAAGGAAGGGGTACGCCGAGCAACAATAAAAATTTAAATCCGTACAGCCAAGTTCTCACACGGCGCAGCGGCTCATAAAATATTGATAAACTCCTAATTATTTATGCAAAAACAATTAGACCGCGAATAAGGAGCGAGGAAAAGTGATTAATGGGACATTTTTCGCCAATTACAATATTTAATCGGGCTTATTGCTTAATTCGCTAAATGAAAATTAAGCGAAATGATAAATACGTGGCTAATTAACGGCAATCGCGATAAAGCCGTAAAGGATTGCACAACGTAACGGTAAAAAGCTACTGTTGTTTATCTATCGCGGCAAAAGCTAAGCTCGTAAAGCCAATTTGAATTATAATAATTCCCCTCCTCGCGCCCCGCAATTTATTTCTTCATTCAAAGTAATTAAACGAGGCATCGTCTGCATTAGCCAGCCAAAAACCTGCACTCGAGCCGTTTTAACATATTCCTTGCTCTATCTTATTTCCAATCGCGAGCTCGACGCCATTATACAAGCGCTTGTACAATAAATTAAAAAAAAAAATAGGATGTGCTTTGCTCTTTGCGCCTTCATAATTAATGGGCTCGGAGTGCATTACAAAATAAATGCAGGCTCTTTTAAAAATCGATAATAATTTTTTTCCACGACTCTCAAATGTTTAATCAGAGCTCGAAATTTCAAACAGATTTTTGCCGAGTTGACAAAGGATACGGTGGTTAATCAAGTTCCGATAACAAATTTTTTTTTACTTTCTTATTTTATTTAATTTCGATATTCGAAGTGAAGCCTAAAATTCTGAATTAGAGAAAAGGGCAGCGAGAAAAAGGTCCGCGGATAATAATCCCGAGAGACTCGAGTGCATGCAAAGTAAAAACGGAGAAGTAATCGTTTCTTAGCGATATCGCAGTAAATCCTGAAAACTACTTTTCGACTGATTGCTCAATTTTCCGTAACAGCGACGCGCTCGATGTTTATTTCAAAAAGAATGCTCTCTCTCTCTCCGCGAGCAAGACACGGCATCGCTTATTTCGATTCGACTCCACGGGGTAAGAACACTGCAATCACGCTAAACTTTCGAGAACAGACAGAAATTTTCAGTTGTTTTCCTTCTCGGAAAAAATCCACTAAAAAGGAATGATCGATCGATCGCTCGCTCGCGTTTCTTTTTCAATCGCAGAGCTCGCGGCCGCTCTCGCCCCGGCGAGTTCGACGAACCCGTAAATATTATAAATAACAAAGCAAAGGCAAAGACATTTTTCCAAACACCCATTACCCCGCGGATCGTTTCCGCTCGTTGCCGCGCGCCGGCAAAACCGCGCCGATAAAATTTATTCGGCGAGCCGCGCGCGAAATTTTTACAAGATATTCGTCAATTTATTTGAATCTTAACGATTGCCTTTTACGCCGTTACCGAGAAGCAATGAGATTGGGCCGATCGAGCGGCGCAATTTCAAAAATAATAATTCCGCTCGGAAAACTCGACGTCGCGGACAGGAACTCGGGCATTATCTCTCCGCTTAGCCAGGACTCGAAACTTCTTGCATTCTGGCAAACTCCTCGAATATTTATGTCCTCTAAAAAGCCAAAGGATCGCCGTTACATAAACGTTTCGAGTGCATCGTATCGTGAAATGGTTCGCCGCGGAATTAGACACAACTCGCAACATCGCTGGTTCATCGAGAAGAATAAACGCGCGGCTGAATCGAAGCCGGCTGGGGGGGGAGGAAAGAGGCGCCGGGAAGAAAGAGCGCGATGAATGCGCGCTCAAAGGGATCGGCATCTCCTCTTCTTTCGAGGTATCACTTCGTATTCGCTCGCGGTCTTTTTCAGCGCGGATAAATTCAAGTGCAAGTTAGCTGGATAGCTGGAATCGAAGCGATTGCATTGCTAAATTTCGTGGTTCGAGGAATGATGAAATTTTTTTGATTGTTTTCCGGTTCGAACTTAAATCAATCGATTCGATTTATTTCAAATAAAAACAATACCGCGAAAATAGATTTCTATTTTTCGGTAACTAAATGTAAACTAAGTTTTAATAAAAAATTTTGCTGCGTTCATGCTTGTAGCTTAACTTTTCTTCGCAAACAATTTATCGAAAACAGTTAAACAAATAGAACGTATACTGGAATATCGATTAATTGCAGAATATTTTGCGCACTTTTTAAAAGCACGCTTTGTTAAGCTTGAGCGCATTTTTTGAAAAAAAAAAAAAGGAAAAAAAAAACTAAAAAATGCATAAAATGAAAAAGCTGTGCAGCGAATTGAAAAAGCGAACTCAAAAGCCAGAAATACGCTCTTTAATCGTCTTTTTCTGTTTCTGCACAATTTTTTCGCGCCGCGCGAATACCATTTTTAGCGAGGCACTCCACTTTTTGGAGCTTGTCGTCGCGCTGATACACAATGATGTGTAGCTTTAAAATACTCCGCCGAAAATTATTATTTAAGAGCGAATTTGCAGATTTTATTCTCTTACTTGAATCGCACTAGAATTAAACTTAATTCGAAGCTTTTTTAATGCAAGAACATTTATAGACATCCAGAGGTAACGAAGAAATGATTTTTATATAATGTTTATTATTAGTAATACGATAAAAAAGTCTTTCAATCATCCAAATTGAAAGCCCGCAAAAATCCTGCAGTTTTAGAAACTTTTTCCCGGCGACATGTACCTCATTATTCATTCGTCGAAATGTTTTTCAAAGGCACGACCAATTCCACAAAAGGAGCCGCTGGCACGCGTTAATTCGCTCATTTTGCTTCAGTTTCGCACTCTGAAAGTTGTGGACTGAAAATTTCCGAATTGCGACATTATTACCGTACGAATTATCGCGGAAAAAATACAGCGGCGTCGCAAAGGCCGCCCGCGAAATTTATTTTTTCCGGGGGAAAAATCCCGGCTACAAGCACTAGGACAGAAACAGTGACTAGTGCCCAGTGAGTACTAAGGTTCTCCGCCTGAATCCGCCAACCGGTTTCCGCAGGGTTCACTCGCTTTTCGAGAAAAAATTGAACCAGTTTATAAAACGAAAAAAGCCTCCCCTCCCTCTTGCGAGTAGAACAGCGCCGAGCGAGAGAGAGAGAGAGAGAGAGAGTCTTGGTTTTTTGACTCTCTTTTTGCCTCTCTATCTTTATCCCCCTCGTGGCTTACACAAAGGCCGAACATCATGGGAACAAAGCTGCCGTCGCCACTGGCCGGTGACGGCAAATTCTTTTAGGGCATTTTTGAGTTTCGGTAAAGGGTTTCTTGCGCTCCTACGCAAGCAGCCAATCTTCGTGTTTTTGCATCGCTTTAATGAAGTAATTTATTTATGGATTTTCTTTTGCTCCCGCTTTGTACGCCGGAGCGCCGATGTCTGGATTCGAAACCTCTCGCTTTAAATTAATAGCCGAGAAATGCGTTTGCCCCGTTTTTGCTGCCTTTCGTGCGCCGGGGATACGATAATAAGCTGCCAGGAGCGGAGGCCGAATTTAAAGCCGGGCCTTTTTTTTTTTTTTTTTTTTTTTGGAAAACGTCTTCGACCCTTTATGAGGAAGATCGACGCGATGCTCTCGGCTTACTCGGAGATCGTAAATACTTTGGTAATTGACAATTTTTACTTCTTACCGCTGGATCATTGGAAACAAGTACGAAATCCCTTCGCGGAGTAAGGTATTGAAAAAGCGGTAATCGTTTCATGAATTTTCTCTTCTCGGTGCAGCTGTAAATTAAAATCCAAACTGAATAATCGAACGCTGCATTTAAATTTTTTCAAATCCGATAACGTCCAATAAATTTTTCCGAAACACTGTGTTCGCCTGAAAATGTTTTTTTTTTTTTTTTTTTACCGGCTTAAAAGGTATTGTGTGTTCGACATAATACAATTGTTTCTCGCGATGTGCGCGAAGTTTAAATGCGAATGGAAGTTTGAAAAATTGCATACAAGAAATTGCAATTTCATGAAAATCGATAAAGTTATATTTCAAAATTTAAGTGACAGAGTGTGTGTATAAAATATGTACGTACACGCCGCTCCATAAATTGATTTTGATAAAAATGGCAAACGTCATCGGAGCATGAATATCAATTTCCATGCAAATTTTAATTTAAAAATTTTTGAATTGTTTCCGAGTAGCAGGGACGCGCGTTCGGGGGTTAAAATTTTATTCACTCTATACGATTATAAAGATAAATTTCATTTCTCTTCCCTCGGAAATCAAGCATGAAAATTAATTTCTGGATTGCACAACAACAGGCACGCATTTACTTTTATTAATCCTGCAGATGGAAAAAGTACGTACCCTCGCAAAGAGTAAGTATGATTTTACTAAAAAATTCAAAGGCATCATTTTCACAGACTCGGCCGACGGCGTCATCGACCTATCGAAGTCTTCGGGAGTCCGGCGCCGAGCCCTCGAGAGACTTGTTGGAAAAGTTCCTCGACGAAGCCTCTCTCGCGCATCGCCGATCTGTCGAAAGTCCAGGCGGCGCGCGCGGCTTCGAAACTTTGAAAAACGTTCGCGCGCGTACGACTTTTCGAAATATTTTCCGGGGAATCTCCTCGGCTTTTTCGAAAGTTCGGCTTTGCGCCTCTGAAATTGAAGTGCGCCAACCGATTCCGGATAGAAAGTTACAGGCGATCGCGAGATGAGGCGCGCTGCATCGAAATTTTATTGATCGAAAATTAATAGACTTTCCTGGTAGACGCGAGAGAGGAGAGGGGGGGGGGGGGTTTAAGGTTTTTTTGTTTGGCTTTCTCGCGAGAGCGGCTTTTAGGTGCGCCAGCGTGACTCTGTGCATTTTCTAATCGAAATTTATGGAAACAAACCGGCCGTGAGTCACCCGATATTCTTACGGCCGATATTTCGATCAATATTTCGCTCGAGCACCTGAGAGTGTAATTTAGCATTTTCGAGGATTATTAATGATTTTCGTAAATATCGGATGTAAGTAACTAGAGATTTTAATCGAAAAAGATAACCGAATATAAAACTTATTGGATTATCCGACGGATCTCGGGGAAGTTGGCAAATGGAAAGAACGTCCGCTTAAAAGGCCGCTTCACCCCTTTATAAAAATTATAGAAATAAAATAACGCGTCGGACTGCGAGCGTCCGATTCAATTCGTCATGACAATCGATTAATTTCCCCTCTCCGAAAGGAGAGCCCAATAAAGTCCATCGCGCGCAATAAAAGCCCCTCGACTCGCGTCGTAAAAGCGCCGCCGCGCGCGCGCACATCGAAATGCCGTCGTCGCCGTCCACTTTACAAAGGCATATAAACGAGAAGCGGGGAAATGGAGAGGGCGCCGATGGGGCGAAAGAAAATAGTTGCGGAGAGCTGCGAAATAAAGTCCATTATGAACATGTTACTGCTCTAATTGAGTAAATTAGAAAAATCGGTATGCCGCCCGAAAAGGATCGATTCGATTCTCCGAGGGAAATATCGGATCGAACTGCGCTACGATAATTTACTTGCGGATTGGGGTTAAACTAGCAAGCTTTTTTATTAAGCAAAGCGTTTAGTTTGGATTTCGGATTGCTTGATCACTTGCTTTGGAGAAACAGACAGAATTTCCTACTGTTATATTGCTTTATAATCTTATCGTTTTATTAATAAAAATTTAAACAATTTTTAAAATTACCGTTATAGATTTTCGTCAACAGGGTAAATAAAGAAATAATTCGTATTGCAAAATTTACGTTTTAATTGAAAAAGAATTGAAAATTCAAACTGAATAAATGTGACAATCAATTTAAATTTTAATTAAGTTTTGGCTTTTGCATTTTAAACGTTTTTTTTTTTTTCTTATCATCGGTTGACATTGCCTGAATTTGACTTTTCGTAAAAGCTTCAAATGGCTCAAACATCCGAAATTTCAATACTCTGAACATTTCCATATTAGGACGCAGAAACCTAAAAATAAAAGGAAACGGATGTACGAGATCTAAAATTAGAACCACATACAAAGTTTTTCTCGCATGTTTAAAACATATGAATCAAATATTGTATTAAACTTTTCCTTATTTTTGGTCGTAAAGAGGGACATAAATTATCCAGTAAACTTGTTCAAATTAACACGTAATTAAAATAATTAAAATTATATATCCGCGTCTAACACATTACGTCGTGACGTAAATTATTATAAATTTTCATTTACGACAATTTTAATATTTATTTGGACTTAAATAACCAGCGCCATTAAAGGTAATAAAAATTGATATTGTTAATATTTTTCATACGAAATGTGGATATTAGTTGATTCATTTACAATTCCATAGGTATATAATTCAAAATTTCTTTTGTAATTTTCGAGTGGATAAAGCCGAGGAATACCCTGGTCCTGTGTGAATTTCTTTTTTTTTCGATAACTTAAAATTGATGCACTAGCAGCTCTGCGACACTTGAAGAGTAGGAAACATTTAGCAAAAATTTAAATTTTTAACCAGAATTGTTTTGACACTTAATTCACAAAGCACAAAACAAGAATTTCGGGCTGAAAATCTTCTTATGAAATTATTAAAAGAAATTTTAATTAAGTTTAATACTAAAGCAGCGAACGTTCGTAGGCAATGTTCTCTTTTCTTTTAATTAAAAATTAAATTTTCATTTGCAATTCTTAGAAAATTTAATCAAAATTCCATTTCGCTACTTCCATCCGCGCTAAAAATTGAATTATTTTCTGCAAAGCCAATACGCCTTTGAAGCTGGAGAAAACTAGCTCGACGAATTTCCCAAATCGATCTTAATGCTTAATCGCGTCGTACCTTAATTAATTTAAATTTCGCTCAACAAACCGAGCCTTTCAGCTCCCTAATTGAAAACTGCTTCATTCACGCGGTGTTCTAATTAAAAAAAAAAAAAAGCTTCCTAACTAAAGTCGAAACAGTCCCCTTTTATAATTACGACAAAAGCCAGCGGCGAGGTCAAGACGGCGAATGAAATACTCGAGAGAAAAAAAAAACAAGAAGGCTGCGTAGCGTCTGCGGAGGTCACATTTCGCTGCGTCTTTCCCGGACGGAAGCTTGTGGATTCGACGGGGGGAGGGTGGCGGAGAGGTAATTTTGCCGCGGCCGGTCTCGCGGATGCTCCCTGGTCCCCTCTTGATGTAGGCGCGCCGAAAGAGGGACGGAGACGCGGACCGGGAGAGGTAGTCAGGCTTTAGCGGCGGCGGTGCTTATTGATTTTCGAATTGGTTCAAAATTTCCATAATGGCCGCGCGCCGCCGCTCCCGCCCCCGCCGCCGCCGCCGCCGACGACGACGACGGCGACGCGCACTTTTTCTTCGCTCGACTCCCCTCGAGTGCCTTCACCCCCCCCCCTGCAGCTATGTTTTCAGTTTACGTTTGTAGAAACTTTTTCGCCGTTTGATACTCGATGCTCCCGACGATGCGATTAATTTGTTATTTTGGCAACTATTGCGTTTATTTATCGCGGGCTTTGTTTACTTGCAAGCTTGTGTAGGACAACTTTTTAATTGAATAAGGAATTCAATTATCGAAGGAATAATCACAACGCGCTGGACTACATGTCATTTCCAACGAAGAAATAATGAAAAACTACGATATGAAAGTAATGTACTGAATTTTATCTGTAGGGGATAATTGATTAGAGAATTAATATGTAAATGTAATTTCTTAAATAAACAATTCAACTGTTAAATCAAGTAAATAGGTCATTCATTATTTGTACTGCTGATAATAGCGGATCAAAACTTGTATATTCATATTTTTATTTCTACAATAACTAATTTAATGTTTGTTTAATGTTCATTTTTTTTCGTTTCAAAATGTATTCGGCCAATTAATAAATTTTAGAATATAAATTGTACAACATATTGAAGACGTCGAATTATATATAATTAAAAATTCGAATCCTATAGAATGTATTTATGAAATTTACTTATTTCAAATTCATATATGCAATATGGTCGCCATCGAAATACAATCGAGCGAGCTTTAGCGAGCGAGATAATTAAAGCTAGTACATATATATTAATTGTTTGCTCTATTTTTTTGTTATTAACGTTTGTTTATGTACGATTGGTATTAAATTAAAATTAAAGTTTTGATGAACACCGGTAGGTATACATAAATAGAGCCGGCAAATCAAAATATATTTTTAATAAAAAAAAAAGTTTTATAAAAAGTTTATAAAACTATAACAAATATAACATTAACTGTAAAAAATACATATGAACTTATTGTTCTAAATCGTAAGCACGTATTGAAAATGTGCTTTCCTCTTGAATCTTATCAATTTATCACAACGTTTACGTCTTAGGATAAAATAAGACACCACTGTAAAGGTAAACACGAAATAAGCTAAAATGTGAACATTTAAACACATTTTCAATATAATTTTCTTTAAGCGTGCGAAGTGTCTGTTAGTTCATTTTTAAAAGAAAGTCAAAAATAGGTACCTTTCAAGGCAATGCCCTATACTTGAAAAAAAGGACAATTTCTTTGTGGATGATGTTCAGAGTAAAAAATAAAAATACGAAAAGTAAGATTAAAGAATTCTTTTTATACCCAGTGTAATCTGCATAAAGGTCCAAGTAACTTTTGCTAGTGAAAATATAAAACGAAAATTTAATTTTCAAAAATGTGCCTCCAATTGAAAAATAAAAAGAATTTCTAAGCCGCGCAAGGTAACGGATCAGCTTAAAATTAATAACCTCGCCTAAGCCGACGCACTTACTAACGTACAGCTAAAATTTTAAGAGAGTCTCCAGACAGTCATCGTCGGAGACGTATCAAGAAGCTTTTCAGCGGCACAGCCGTCCAAGCCCCCTTTCTCGTTTTCCAGCTTTTTTTTTTCAAAACCACACAGAAATCTTCCAACTTCAATTCGGCCCCTCTTCTCCGTCGCGAAAAATTTAATTCTCGTTCTTTCTCGCTTTCTCAATATGCGCGTGGGCGCATTCGCTCCTTCGCCTCCCCCTTTATTTCCCATCCCGTTTCATCCTTCTGCTGTTTCTTTTTTTTTTTCGCTTTTACTTTTTCCATTCGCCGGCTTTGCGTGCGCGTTTTATTTCGCTATCGGAAAATTGCATTTTTTATTCTCTTTCAGCCATATCCAGACGCGTTCTCAGACTTTTTCCCGGCGATTCCGCGCGCTTCTTCCCCTCGCTTCAGCCGAGAAATTTCAAATAAAATTTGCTTTAGCCGGTGTAAAGTTTAGTTTCGGCTTACACTTGCTATCTCTACCTCTCTCTCTCTCTCTCTCTCTCTTGTAAAATTAATTCGGCTGGAATTTGCATCCGAGATAAGTGGTAGCTTCTTTTTCTTCCATTGCACTCGAAAATTTTTGCAGATGGAATGAAATTCTTTGCAAAAGCTTTTATGATTTACTTTTCCGAGTGTGATAAAATTTTACTTTAAATAATTTAACTGCAGACATTCGTTTTACGCCTTACTTACTTTTAAATAAATCAAGAATAAAAGATTTACGACACATTTGACTAAAAATTCGCGCCGGAGGATGCTCCGGGAAATTTCGCAATCAACAAAGAGGCTAATTTAATTAAAAAAAACTTCTATTCAAGAACTCTACGTAAACAAAATAGCTTGATGGATAGATTACTCACTTTAGATGATGACAGCAGACTGAAGTAGTCCTGGAACAGAATTAAAAAGTTTGAAAAAAATTTGATATGCATATTTTTAAGATTAAAAACAAGTTTATAGAAACAAACATCAATCACAAATATTCATTATTCAAATAAAAATACCTAATCGAAAATAAGAACTTATTTTATATTATACGAGAGGTTAGTTGACACCATACGACGTCGGATTGAATTTTGAAATCTCTCCTATTCTTTCTAAAATTAATCTTATTCGCAGCCAAGATAAAATAATAAAATGCAAAAAACTTACTTCCGGCGTCTATATAATATACTTTATCGTATTTTCTTTCGCACACTTCTATTTTAGTTCGGAAGAACATATATTTCAATTAAAATCTAATTGCGTCAGATTGAAATATGTTTTTATTTCTTATATGCTATTCAGATGAGAAGCAAAATGGAGTATGTGCAAAAACTTCTGATGATATTTTTATTAAAAAAAGAAAAAAAAAACTAGACTAATACTTTTCATTATTTAATTAAAGATTTTAATTTCAACAATAAAGTAAAGAAGGTTCAACTTGATTAAATTGTGGAATTATCTCAAGGAAAGGTGAAGATAAATTTTTCAAATTTAGACATTTATTAAATCTTGTAAAAAAACGAAAAGTCAAGATTAAAGGACTCTATACTTAAATGACAAAGTAAATATTTCTGCAACAAAATCCAGAAGAAGCTGCGGAATCCCCTACAAAGGAAGTCTTGCCGAGGGATGAGAAAATAAGGGAACAATAATCCATCGTAATGAACTAATCTCTCTAAAACTGGCTTGGATGAAAAAGCCCGAGTTCCCAGGAAGTAGAATGAAGCGAGAAAGGAAAAAGGCGAAGGACTTCTTGCCCTAAGTGAGAGAGAGCGCATTACCGATTTACAGCCTCGCGCGCAGGACTTTATTTATATGCGCCGACTCTCTCGTCCCAGCGATGCTCTTTGAAAGGACGAAGCTGCCAGGGCCCATCATTAACGGATGCCTATGGACGAGCTTTATTGTCCCGGCCTTTGTTTTTCCTCGTTTTATTGCGAGCGAGCGCACTTTTGACGTAGTTACCTACGGTTATTGACTCTGAGTTATTACTGTTGCCCTTTCTGTCTCGATTAATTAAGCGAGATTTATTGTTTAATTAACAAAAGCCGATCGCTATTCGATATCGTTTTTTTTAGAGCAAGTATTTCATTTTTATAATTAACCCTTCGGTTTTGCTTTAATATTAATTCGGGGATCCTTTTATTTGGTGGAAAGTATTTACGGGGGGTATTGCAGAGCGTATTTTTAATAAATTTAAAATTTTTCAATGCTAGACTTGAATTTTATTGAATTTTATTGATTCCAATTGCGAAAACCGAACAACGGAATAATTCAATTTTCTGAAAATGTATGGATTCCAATTTTAAAAAGACTTGTTCTAACAATTTTTTTTTTGAAATATCAAGTTTTTATATTACGGAATTGGAAAACGTATCTTTTTTTTTGTAATCTCCTTTTAATAGAAATAGCCTTGAAGTGGTTTAATCGACAAATTGGTAAAATATTCCACGCTCCCCATTTAAATGGAACAAAATTTTAAAATCAATTAAATTTTATACGAAAATTGAAATTTCCAAATTCATACGAGCAATTTTTCCTCGGTAAATGTTTGAATTAAAAATTTTAATTAATCTAATCGTTCTCTTTTTCGACATTTGTACAGTAAATCTTATTAACAAGACCTTTTTGAAGTATTTTCGCAATATTCTTCCCCGCTTATTAAAAAATTAACTTATATCAAAAGAACAATTCATTATTTACGAAAAATTACTACGAACCGCAAACACAATTTGCGAGCAGAAAACGCAGCTGAGTCCACCGTCAAAGACAAACAAATTTTCACGTCTTTATTTTGCAAAAGCATTTAAATATATTTAAGCTAAAGCATATGTTGCAATTAGCCGCGATTCGTAACTATATACACAAGGCAGACTTTTGGAATCCAGAGCGAAGCGTCGAGAAAAAGCGATCCTACAAACGGATTACCCGCGTGTAAATGGCTTTATGAACTTTCCTTTCGACTCTCGAGTTTTTTCCGCGAAATGCGCGAATTTCCGAGTAAGCGACTGCATTACGCGCGAGATTACGTTCAGTGAAGTTCCACGGTCTAACGATGTTTACGATGCGTGCGAGAGGACCGAGGGAAATTACGAGGCTCAGCTCTGCCCTTTTTTCCGTCCAATGGATGTTCCGTGTCTATCGAATCCTCCGCTCGGCTCCTAATCACCTTACGAACTTGCCTGCAAGTGCCGAGGATATTGTCGATAATTATCGAGGCTATTTATCGGTTTGTCGCTCAGGTTTCGGAGCACTGTCGGTTTGTATAGATTCGAGCTTTACTTCTGTAGCTACTTTTTTTCGGGGGATCAAGTACCTTTTGAAATACTTTGCCAACTTACTGGATGTAAGCGCTTTGCTGCTTTGCAAAGTAGAGCTGCAGGCTACGGCTTTAAGCCTGTTTAGCCAATTTAAAGATTAACGATGTTCAGCCTCGCTTACCATTTTGCATCTGGCATTTTACGTTTTTGGTTTAAGATAATTGCTTGACATTTATTATTAATTTAGAATATGAGCAGCTTTTACACATGAAATTATTTTTCTATTATTATCTTACATTGAAATGCTGTTCGATTTATCGAACAAGAACATACGTACCACCAACCGAAAAACTGCACGCGTAAAATTGCATTATTACAATAACCTTAAACTACAGATATAATTTACATCTTATAATTTACACCTTAATTATAATATAATTAAAAAAAATTACTATTTTTTACAGATACTAGATTTGACTTTCTGCACGTTAAGTAATTTAAATCTTTTAATGCTGGTCTAATTTTATTTAAATCTTTTTTAAATGAAGCGTTTTTAAATTTCTTTAAATTACTCATTTTTTTTTTGTTTCAAATTATGGTACATCTGAATAATTTGCAGAGAAAATTGAAAATCCTTTTAATTACTCTGACGTTTCGAAAATGAATGTTTAACCTTTGGTTTAAGTATAATAATTAGTGATTCCGGAGAATGGAAATGGAATTTACAACCCAAAAAATTGTAAATATGAAGTTTTGATTATTCAAAGCGTTTTCTCTGCAAGCTAATTTATTTGCATCCATGCAATTTCAACTAACAATTTAAAATTTAATTCCAAACAATTCAAATTTTTGGATGCAGAAGAAATGCAAGGAGAAAAATCCTCTACTAAAAATTACAATAGTCAATTCTAATGTTCTCACAAACTGACATTGTTGGAAAAATTACAATAGTTTCTTGTAAAATTTACAAGAAACTATTGTAATTTTTAGTAGAGAATTTTTCTCCGTGTAGTTAATCTTTATTTGACAATGCTACGTACTGGTTAATATTAAACATTTATATTGTAATAAATTGCTTTCCCTAATACATGAGGTCCATAATTCATTCAATCGCTCATATTGTAACTTTTGCAATATGAAATTTGTTTATGAGATTTAGTTATACTATTGGCAAAGCAACTTATATTTTTTCATGAAAATATTTTTTAATTATAACACCATTATACATCTTACACAATTCATAAAAATAAATTTTAGATGATTTATTCTATCATCTAAACATCTACGCATAAATTTTACTGAAAATAATATTCTCTTCTTTATGCGCAATATTTCAAAATTATACATAATTAACTACATCAATATTGGATAGGCTATAATATTTTTAATGAAGCACTTCCTCTACGCCTCTAATTGCATTATTATCGTTCTGGATATTTCAGCTGTAAGTGGATTAGTTTCAATAATCAGAGCCGTAAATTTGTTTTATTCCTGATCTTCCTCTTACAAATTCCAAATGTTATTAACCACAATTTCATTAATGACCTAAATTTTTAACTTGTTTTTATTATTAAACGTTAAGAAAAATTTTCTGATCAAAACAAAAATTCTAACAGCGCAGGTTTGACGAGAAATCGTCTTCCCTTCGATAATCGAAACTACTCTGCCAAGAGAAAGGGCAGCGAGGACTTGGCAAAAAGGTGAAAATCTCAGTTTCTTTAACCGATTATCGCGCGTCTCTCTCTCTCGGCGCTTTTCGAGTTGCCTGCAGCTTTCACATTTCGCGCCTCCGGGGCGCGGAGGCGCACTTGCAGCTGGGCGCGTGCGACCCATTAAATTAGCGGCTGCGTTATATACGTACGGGCAAACACGCCGAGCGTACGAGCGAAAAATTGAACCTCAAACGGGAGGTAAAAAAAAAAAAATAGCAAGAGGGAAGCGCGAGGCGACGCGATATTCGTGGCGCGTTCCATTCGGCGCGGCTATCTCGGGGCGGTAATTAACTTGACAATCGCCCTGGGCTTTGTTACTTTGCAGATGACGAAGTTTTTTTTCACCGCGCGAAGCTCCGAAAAATCACCGCCACCCAGCTAGCGTGTAACTAATTACGCGAATAATATGAGCGCGAGGCTTTTTTCGCTGAAGCTGCGCAGTCGTCCGTTCGCATCTTCCGCAGCCGTCGTTCGGTGCCACTTTTTTCCCCGTACGAACTGCGAAATTAACTCGATCTTCGACAATGGGACGCGCGTGAAATTTTTTTATACTTTTATTAAGATTTTACGCAAGCGAAAGTCGGAAATGGACTCGGAAAAACTGCCGGAAGCTCGCATTTTGTTACTGTGTGCTAATAATTCGAGTATTTTTATTTTATTCGGTAAAAAATTTGGCGTTTATTATTATAATTTTTACAATATCGGTTTTACCGAAATTTTAACATTTTAACATAACGCAATTCTTTTGTCATTTGAAAATTTATAAAGCTGCGAGAATAATGAACGAAGAAAGAAGCGAAAATGGAAAGTTGAATTCGCATTATCAAAGTTTTATAGTCGAAATTAAAGATCTAAAAGTCCTGTAATATTTCCGAGGTTTACGAGGGACATTGCAAAAAGTTAATTTCAAGATCTTCTAAAGTCCAAAACGATCGCTCAAATCAGGAGCTCGATAAAGCTTGTTTATGGAGGCAGGGAATAAATTTTTTTTAATGAAATAAGCGCTGTTATGCGCTATAACTCCGCGGCATTCGCTCGACTCGTGAAATACGTCTTATAAGAAATTTATCGGGTCTGAACTTTTTTAATGCAAAATATAAAGTAAAAGACTTTTTTAAGGCCGAAAAAGATAAAAAAAAAAGAGAGTGCTTTATATTTCGCATAAAAAAGTCCAAATATTATCAAGCTTTTATGACGCATTTCTTACGCATAAGCGAATTCAGGTCTATAAAAATTCTAACAAAACAGCTTTATTGCACCGAAGAATGCGCACTACTTTTATATAAAGAATATATATATATATATTGAGCGTGCACTCCTACTCTGATGAACAATAATAATCTTTCATTATTTTTTTAGGATGCCAGGCTCCTGCGACTTCCACCTCCAACTCACGGAAGGGTTTTCTTTTTATTGCTTTGCAATTATTCAACTTTACGTTTCACTTGCGTTCCGGTATCCGATTAACCTCCGAGCGAAATAAGCTAAACGATCGAAATATTTATTCGTCAGATTGACGGTCGAATAATTGTCGCGACCTCTCAAGTTTGAGAGAATCCGATGTTAGGTGCTGCCTCTCGAGGCAAACATTTGAAAGTTAAATTAGATTTCCAGTAATTAATTTTCGCAAAGGTTTAATCATCAATCTCTGTTTTCGGCGAGAGCGACGGATGAAAAAAAAAATGAGTCCTGTAACCTTTATAATAAGCGAGTTACAACACTTCCTGTTTCGCAGGTATTTCGGTCCGGCAATAGCCAATGAGAATTGCGTCAGATGTCTGCGAAGTTTTGTAGCTTCTGAATGTTGTTTGCGCTGTTCGTAAGGTAGTAATTTATTCCTGCTAAACCCTGTTTAACGGTATCGGCTGCAAGTTCCCTGGATAACCAGTACTTTACGAAAATATTTACTGGAATTCGTGGACAAGCAAATTTCGAATTCAGTAAAATTAATCTAATTAAGGACTTTAATTTAGGATTTTTAGAATATTTTTTAATGAAACTTTGATTTGTTAATTATGACGACAGGAGCTTTATGCCTGAAGCTGTTTAAAAACTCCCAATGGGCAAAACGAATACTTTTGTTACTCGCCGTAATAGCAAAAATTTTAGTACCGTTATCTACCCGTTAAATCAATAAATTATTCACAAAGTGCACAAAAGCTGCAGTCGAGAAGCAGCGGCCGGCGGGCGCAAACAGTCCCGAGGTCCTTAAAAATCGCGAGATCGAGAGTAAAAACCCAGACGCGAAAATGCTTTTGTCCGAGGGTGCGCGCGCTTACAGCGGGAAAGCGCCGCAAAGTGGACGTCGCTCCTGTTCCGCCTCGAGTGGAGCACTCGAACGCGTGTCGGATTCTGTACTCTGAAGCGGCGCTCCCCCCGCCGCCACGCGGATCAAAGCCGGCGCGGGGCAGAGCGCTGCTTAAGTGCGAAGCGGAATCAGCGGGGATACCGGCCATTTTTCCGAGCTTCTGTTTAGGCTCGAATGCGCGAAAATGGGAAGAGGGTTACATACGTTTTTGCAAATTTCGATTTACCAGGAGTTTCGAGGACGGGAAATTAAGGGTGACCGCTAATTTTACTGAAACGTTCGGGAGTGCATTTATTTAAATTTGACTTTAATTCAAGCTTACGCGAGGCAAAATGCGCAAGAGGTCGAATTTCGAGCTGCAGAACAGGGAGAGGACTAGCTCTCGTCATGACAGAATGACGCACTAGCATTCGTGGCATTCCTCCCTTTTTGCAAATTCCTCGGAAGGGAAGTTCCGATGGGAGGAGGCATCGAGAGCCAAAGCTACCTTTGCCGACAGATGCAGAGAGATACAGGCACCAAAAAGAGGGACGCAGACGCGGCCGCCGAGCGAAGGACCGCCGAAAGAATTATAGGCATAAAGTACGAAAAATGGAGGAATATTAAAGCTGAAAATTCGCCGGTACTCTTCCGTCGAAGAGACGCGGCCGAATTCATTTCACCGAAATTCATAGAGAGAATTCCGTGCTAATTTGTTGATAGCTCGCTCGCATCAGATGGCTAATTTCCAGCTCGGGAAATCCGTTAAACAGCGAAATATCAAACCGGAGGCCGAAACGCGGGGAGCGACAAAAAAAAAGAAGCCCTCGGAGAGGGGACAGCAACGAAACAAGAGAGCAACAGCGAGGGAGTTAGATATAAAAATAAGAGAATAAAAGAGATTTCCGAGCACAGGAGACCGCGGAACGTCGCTTTGTCCGCGATTCGCTCGGCTCTTTCGCCGAGCTCCAGATGGAATTCGACCGGCCCTGGTATCGAGTTGCCATTTAACGAATTTAAAAGGCAGACGACAAGCACTAGTAAATCCGACGAGACCGAGCGTAACGAATCCACAGTCGATTTCGCGATTCCGCGCCCGCCGCCGCCGCCGCCTCCTTTTTTCCTCCTCCGAATTTCCTGTTTTCCTTTTTCAGGCCGATCCCCAAGCGGCCGACGCGACTCTCCCTCCCTCCAAAGGCGACAGACAAAAAGCCCAATTGATTTTGTCGGAGTTTCGCGCTGTGCGTGGCTCTCTCCCTCGGCTTTTTTTTTCGACGGCGTGTTGCCCGGAAATATGAAATTTCGATTTTGCCGATGAAATTCTCGTCAATTTCTTTCCTTTCGCTTCTCCTCCCCACCCCTCCCACCTCCCACCACCCGTCGCAGCAGCTCCGCTCGCGAACTCACTCACTGTCTTTCTCTCTCTCACTCACGCTGTCTTTTTTTTTTTTTTTTTTTTTTTTACGGCGGGTGTAACTATAAAAATTTCAAATATTGAAATTTAGTGCGCGTTGCCACGAGCTTACCGCAGAGAATGAGAGAGGGAGAGAGCGAAAAACCATATATGCAAGAGGAAGTTTTATGCCTTTTTGTGATATAATGCCGGCCGCCCCGCTTTGATGTCGAGGATTTATGGAAAAATTTTCCGCGTACTTCTATGTAAATCAAAAATTGTTACTGACGAAATTTTTTTTTCTCGCTTTTCCTGCTCCCTTTAGCCGCACTTCCTTTTGACAAAAAAGCTTTGTGTTTGCGGCCTTTTTGCGGGCTTCACTTTGCACTTTACGTGCCTTACGTGCCGTCGAACGAGCTGCGACCATTTTTAAAACGAATCTCGTTCTCCCCTTCAACTAATCTCTCGCATTAGGAATTTGGCGGGGGCCACGGAGCAAACATTAATATAAGGAAATTGACCGAGGAGGTAAACTTGGGCGCAAGTATTCGGCAAACAAAAAACTGGAGAGAAACGTCAAAGCGCGAATGCAGTCGAAAGAAAGCACTCCGAAAAAGTACATTGTCTCAAACAAAGCCCGAACAAAGAAACGAACGCACCCGCCGAGAGAGCCTTTCCATTTCCTCGGTATTTTCAATTTCATATCTAAATCAAATCCAGGAGCTCAAGAGGGTCGATTTCGCGAGGGAAAAATTGCAAAACCACGAAAAGGAAAAAAGGCATTAGTATAGTCATTCATCGTGAAAGGAAAGTCTGAGAGGAGGGAGGGGTTGGGAGGTAGAGGAGAGCGGCGGCGGGGGGAGAGGCCAGCAGAGAAAAATGAGTACAGAGACGGCGGGGGGGAACAAAGAAGAGAAAATGGCGAATCCGTCAGGCGCAAGACCGCAAAATGCATCAGGGCGACTCGCGTAATTGAATTATCTCGAGGCCGCGCGCGCACTCCCAAGCACATACACACTCTCCCCAATCTCCTCGCTCTCTCTCTCTCTCTCTCGCATACCCGCGCAGCCGCCACTCTCTTTCTCTCTCTTGCCTCCCCCTCGTGCATCGAAGAGCCAAATCATAATTATAATTATAATTTGAATTTATGATTTAAATAAAATATTCCGAACGCCACCCCCCCGGCAGACGTGTTCTTCGCGGTTTCGCCCGTATAATTCGATATCCTTCGCATGTTTATTTCGTTCATTTGCGCATTTTAATAATTTTTCCCCGCTTCGTATAGGTATGTTTGTACGATATAAAGTTTATGTCAGCGCAGAGAACGATACGGTATTCTGGGCTTAAAAACACGTGATTGATAATAATTAAAAACTAAGGCATTAACGAAATATTAAAATGTTTTGCGTCATAATTTTGTTAATTAATTCGGGTCATGTCTTTAAGCGAGTGATATTGTCAGGATAAATTGACGAATTAAAATAATATTATCTAAATTGTAAAAATCAATTGGCGCTCCTGAGAATTTTAAGCTAAGGGTACGTGGATTTAAATTATATATTTTTAAGCGAGGAAATTTGTGTTGCTACACTATCTGATTGTATTGCAAACCCCGTAAAATTACCGTATTTCATACGCCAAGGAGATTCATAGTATCCAAAAGGATTAGAGTTTATGCAGTGGCGGTCGTTTCGCTGAAAATAATTCAAAACGTTTTTTGGGCTTAAAAGAAACTGCTTTATCAAAATTATCTACTCATTACGGCAGCGTAATAGCCTTACAAGTGAATTTATATGCGCGGACAAAAAGACTGGCGCTGTATATATTAGATTTTTACGCAAATAATTATTCTCGTAAAATACTGAAAATTACTGCCGCGTTTAAACTCTCATGCTATTTCGTAAACTGTTTCATAAATTTCGCTTATTGTAAGTTCAATTTTTTTTCTTCTCTTTCAAATTAGTCTATCTTAATTAGATTGCCTTCGTTCAACGGGGGCTAAATTAAAAAGTTTGAAAAAATACGATTTTATCCTGGTTTTAAAGCGACGTCTCTTAAATCAATAATGATCTGGTGAACTTGAAACTTTCATTTTATATTGAAGAATTCGGCTTCTAAAAGTTTCAGGTAAGCAACAATTCGAGAAAGATGCAGATAAAGTAACCTTTAATTTCTAATTTTATTCGGGCGAAATTTCTTCGAAGGGAAGAAAAAGATTTATCGAATGCTCCAGCCGCCGAACTGAAACAATATCAATTTATCAATAGCTCGAAAGGCCGACTATATCTTTTCGAAATCAATCGGCTCCCATTGTCTGCTTTGTCGCCGTCCTCATCTCACGTTATTGTTTTTGGGGACCAGGTTGCTGGGCCCCCAAAGCGCTCGACAAGATGAAAAATCCAAAAACAGCTCTCGCGGGCCCAATTTAATACTAAAAACGAGGCAGGGAGAAAAAGAGAGGGAGAGAGAGAGAGAGAGAGGCAGAATGCTCCGAAATTCCTCCCGAGGGATCGAATCGACGATTCTCCGCCGAATCGGAATATATGTACGGCACTGCCGAACAAAAACAAAGTTTCAGAGGAGAAAGGAACGCTTCCACGAGACGTTCCTTGCGGTGCTTCTCTCATTCTCCTTCTCTAAGTTCGTGTTTCTGTCTTCCTGTTATCTATGTGTCTGCATATATGCATCTGTCTCTGTCTTTTCTTGCGCGCCTTTTTTCCTTTTGCCGTCCCTTGGCCGGACTCTGTTAGGGGACGCAAGTCAGCGTAAAATGATGCATTTTGTAATATTTTATTTTTCTTCTGGGTAACATTGATTTTGAAGGGAGATATTTATCTTAATTGACGCCGCTGCGATGGCGACTAGAACTTTTTTTTTTTACTGAAGTATATAGTAAAACTAGGGATCAATCAATTGTCACTTAATTATTCTTATTTCAAAGAAACTTTTTAAAGTTTTAATTGAAATTCTTCAAAGTGGAATATTTTTTAAATACATAATAACTTTTCTTTTGAAAAAAGAATAATTGTCCTTTACAAAATTAATAGATCGCATTTTTACTAAAAGCCGATTGAAGGCATCTTGAAATAAAGATTTTTATGAGATATTCGACTTTACAGAAGCTTTAATAACTTCTCTCAATTCAAGACTGAATTGTAATTTAACTTTAATATTAATAAAAATACACAAGAGAATTTTATCCGAAAAATTCTAATTATGCATAATATTGATGAAGCGTCTCCCTCATTTATTTGAAGACCTCTGAAGCACCATAATTAAAAGGCTAAAATTTTAATGGCCTTTTCTTCAAAAGTATTCACTTTCAAACACTCCCTCGACGTCCCTCCTTTGCGCTTTCCATTTCTTTTCTCTCTATTCTTTGAACTGCCGACTAGCAAACAAGCAAGACGAAGGAAAGCAGCGGCGCAGACAAAGCAGAATGTAAAATCTCGTCTATCGCTCGATTAAGAAGGAAAGCCGTACAAAGGAGAGTATAAAATTATCGAAAATTTGATCCTCTTCGATGTTGCCTAGCTTCGTTTATGTATAATATTTTTCGCCGCAATTATTTTAGATCGGATAGAGACTTATTCCTCTTTTATGTCGCCTTCTAATCTCTTCTTCCTTCTACCCTCCGACCCTCCCCCCATCCCCCCTTCAACTCCCTCGCTGAGTGGAGGAAATTGCTTTCGGATTTTAAGCTCGTAAAAATATGGTTTTAATATGAAGCGAGAGGGAAAGAGAGACGGAGTTCCCTTAACTTTCGCCTCGGAAATATTCATGGAAAAAAATGTAGCGGCCTGAATTATTTTCCTTTTGCGCGCTCGCGGAAAAAAGCCGTCGGGGGCATTAATAAAATTGATTACGCGAAATGACGTTACGAGGGCGGGCGGGTGGACGAGGGGGGGGGGGAAGGAGGAGG
>UCOM01001383.1:0-42417 GCA_900474385.1 Ormyrus pomaceus
CGCCGCTGCCCTGCACGGAGGTCCCCCCCCCCCCCCCTCCGAGAGAAGCCGATCGATAGCTTCCGTTCCTCGATTTATGGCTCGCGATCCCGGTCAAAGACCATCGATTTTCACCTGAGACCCAGGCTTTATGGTCAAGGGGGTTAGCATTGTTCGCGATTTTTCCGAACGACGCTGCTCGGGGAACGGTGGCAAAGTGGGTATTGTGGGGAGACGACGGCTTCGGGAGGTAATTTTGCATGGATTTTGCCTTACCGCCAGTTTCGGAGATAACTCTTCCGCGTCTAGAGACACTTACCTGGAACAAAAAGAATACAATTATAAGTAGATGATTTTCAAGAATTTATTAGTACAAATGATAATGCTTTATATAAAGGAGTACTCAAAACTTTATTTCCACATTAGAAAGATAATGTACTAGACTTTATAATAAAGTAAAATTTAAAACTATGAAATTCTACGCCAGAAGAACGATAAAGTATCGTTCGCCGCTTCGAAGCCTGTCATTTCATTTACTCAAATAGATGTTATTTTACTTTACCCGAGAAAGTACGTCTGCGCAAAGCTGACTAATACCGCACTCGGCTCTGCCAATAATTCAGGGCTGCGGGCCGAAATTTTTCTCGCATTCAAAAGGAAACAGCCAGCTCGGAGCACATCGACTTCCGTACAAAAGACAGCGCTCGGCTTTCTGGAGTGTGGCATCCGCGAATCGAAAACTTCGCTCATTCCGCTCATAAATCGTCCAGCCCTCTCCCTCCCCCATCCCCGATACGCTCCCTTTTATCAAGCGAAACTTTTCCCCCGGCAGACGACCTCGACTGCGACGACGACGACGACGACGACGACGACGACTTCCTCGACATCTTGATTTCGGCTCCTTCCGAGGATCTCCATTTCTATGCCGGCACGCGTCAAGTGATGTATGGAAGATTTTAGCTCCGCTCTCTTCCTACTTCCGGGAGACTGGATAAACACTGACGGGCGATTGCGAGATTTCTGGGCTATTAGTCATCTCGTGGGCTGTATGCATTTTTTCCTTTGCCCTCCTCGGCGAGGGGAGGGGGGGGGGCTGATTTACGCTCGAATAATTTTCGTATATATTTTTCGCCGAGTGGCACTTTTTCACTGCTGAGGGGCCGATTTATGGCGTTATTGACTTAGACGTGCGTATTGAGTTGTACGCGAAACTTTGCTCCGACGACTTTTTTTTTTCTTTTTTTATTTTACCTTTTTTCAGGCTTTTCGATTAAATTTTTCATTTATGGATGGCTTTTTTTGACACGGCGCGATACGGCTGATTAAATTTGATGGAGGATTACGTTCCGAAACTCCGGAAAATTTAAAAAGTTTTAATTTATAAATAGATTTACTGCTGCTTTCATATCTGTTCACAAAAGCTCGATAAAAATGGAGAAGTTTTTATCCTTTATTTGATTTTTATTATAAAATACGCGCTTAAATTCAATTATTAAAAGGGTCACGATATATCGTATGAATTTTTACTTTTTAATATTGAACGCATCAGCTGCGTAAAAGAAGATTTTCAGATATAGGAAAAAATATAAATATAAATATCAAAAGAAATATAAAAGAAATATAATCATTGAATAAACCAATGTAGGTGCATAATTAATTAGTTTTCGACTTGGTATTTTTCAAGTTTTATTGACTTTATTTCTTTTAACACAGTAATTATATTATGCGGTTAAACCGCTTATTATCTGGGCACATACATTCACAGTATATATACATATATATATAATGCATCAATTAATAATTCGTAGCCTCACGTCAATTGCAATTTCCCTATTAGCAATTGTAATTCGGCGTATTATTGAAATTCTAAGATATATACACGGAGCTCCCTAATTACCCACTTGACAGACTTCCACGCGAGCAAAAGATCAAAGCGCAAAATAATAAATCAGTCGGTTTCCGGGAATTTATCGAAATAATATCACCGATAGCGACAAGCCAATCTCGACAAATAATTGTCGACCTACATTGCCGGGCCGTCGAAAAGGCACGCAGCTTTCAGCGGCAGCTGCATTCAAAGCGGCATTTTCGCGAGAGAAGTACACACCGGCAAAGGGGATCTCGCGCAACGAAGCAGCGCGCAGCTACACGTGTACGCGCATATACACGCACAAAGCACAGCTCCTCGGCGTGCACGCAGTCGTCCTGCGGATAAAAAGGGAGGGGTGGGGGGGGGGGGAGCTAAAAAAGCCCGGCGCATGACTCACGAAGTCGCTGCCGCGGCGCAAAGCCATCGGGAGAGGCAAAACGTATGTGGGTCGGGGCGGCCGGGTATGTATTATTATGCGGCGGCTGCCTTGTGTCGCGTTGCCTTCCACGGGAAGTCTATGGGAGTGTGGGCTCTCGTTCCGCGGCGCCGCGACTATTGCTTCGCTCCTCGAACTGATAACGCGCGCCGCGCGCGACCAAATTTCCAAGAGGACGATGGCTGTGGGCCTGAGTTTTTTACCGCAGCCTCTCTCCTGACATTCGACCCCTCCGATATGGCGCCCATACCGCCGGCGACGTTCGAACCCTCGAGAGAGGCTCTATTAGGGTAAGTGGAGTGCTCGCCGAAGCGTAATGAAAACGATCGAAATCTGCCGTTTGGATTTAATTTATCGCTTATAAAAATAGAAGCTTTTTTTATGGCGGAGGGGGAGAGGCTTTTCTGGGAAAATTGTAATATTGCTGTTACGGCGCGAACGGCTGTTAAGATGAAAAATAATGAGGATTTTTTATAAGAATTTATTTTGGCTTTTGATATACGTAGTATGTCTAAATTTCAGTAATACACCAAAAGTTTGCGACAAAATGAGTTTAGATTTTTAAAGAAATTTATCTTCGAGAATAAATTTTAAAGTTCATTTTATGTTACAGACCGTGATTTTTGTCACTAATTTGTTCATTATTTTTACGCCGGAAGTTTGCCCGCGGTAAGTTGATTACATATTCTTGCAGTCTCCCGAGTTCGCGACACCTTCGTGTAATTTAAAAATTAAAAATTCAAAGGCTTGAAAATGCTCAAATCCTTCCGCTCTCGCAAATAACGCCTCAAACTACAGTTCGCGTTTTCGAATAATTAAAGTCGTACCCAAGATCGGCAAATCGGATTACGAAAAAAGAAAAAAAAAACGAAGAAGACAAACAACAATCATGAGGAGCGCGGGAGGAGGCGAACAAAGCGCTATCGAGATTATATCCAAACACTCGAGTGGCATAAGTGATTATTTATTGCCGCAGCCTGTACAGAGATTTTCGATATTCCGTGCTTTTTATTCACAAGCAAGCAGCGACAATAGAAATGAAAAGGCAATATTGGCCGAGGCTCTCGGCACAGATTTCAGATGAGCCGAAATGAATTTTCTACGAGTTTATAGATTATTGCGCGGCTCGACGCCACGGCGGATATATATATATATACAATACACAAAGGTTTTAGCCCGAGTGTATGATCATAATTTCATTAACCTCCTCGCGAGTCCACTTCGCTCCCGCGCGCATATATATATATATACGCGTATAGGAAATTATTAATTGTTACGGGGGCTTTTATCTCTTATTTTCAGGCATTTCAATACCGTCCCCAAGTTTTTCCCTTTGTTTAAAGCGCCCGTATTTAAGTAACGAAGATGCTGCCGCTCTGTTTGTATTTTCGGTAATCAGAAGAGAATTTTAAGCATTTGCTGCCCGAGCTATTTTCTAGCTCCTTTATCAAACGAATGCATTTTTTAATTTTTCTAATTAAGAGTCTACTTTTAAACTGCGCCTCCTTTTTACATTTAATTTGTCGCGCAATCTTCGTTTTAACGTGAAAAACACCTTAGTTTGAATTCTTAGTAATCTCTTATTAGCAGTTTTTCGAACTTCATATCCTTTTTTCTTCATATTCCTTTTTTCAAAAATGGCAATCGCTATAATCGTTAGGAAAAATGGGATTTCTATATTATTATTCAGGCTGGGTATTGGAAAGTTTCTCGAGAGTTCAATGCCTCCTTCGTAACGACTAAAATTTAATAGCTTGGAAATCATTAGCTGCTAATTATAACCTGCTAAGAAAAGAATTTAACTAAAATAATTTTCAATTATTAGTTTTCTTTTGCTTAAAGTTTAAGTCAATATTCATTTCCACGAAAATAACAGTTATTTTACTCCGTTTAATTTTCTTATTATTTCCAAACTGACTCTCAAACAGTTGATAATTGTTATTGCCTCCATTATTCGGAAACCCATATAAATTTTCTGACAGTTTATACCAACCATATTTTTTCAAATACTTTAAAAAAAGACTCTTTTTTTCATCACCGACCGCAGCCCGACAACAGTTTCCCAAAACGCAAGCAAGTACCGCGCTTGATAACTCGTGCCTCGGCTCGCGAAAAAAAGCTGCATCCCCCCCGGATGAAAAGTTTCGCGGGGAACGTCGGCACGGGGGGAGTAGGGCGAGTCTTGCGCCCGAATTCGCCGCGCTGCCGCTTGGCGCACGCGAAAACTTGCCGGGCAAATGAATTTGGTTTAAAGTCGAAATGGATTTGCCGAGTAAGTAGAGTCTGGAGTCGACGCCTTGGCTACAGCAAATTACTCTCATCAGTAGTAAGGGACTTCGGCAGGAGGCGGAGAGAGAGAGAGAAGGAGCTCGCAGTCGCGTGACTGCTTTTCCCGGTTAAAATATACAGGTATAAAGTTGCCGGGGAGGGAGAGGGAGAGAGAGAGAGAGAGCGACTAATAAAGGCGCGCCTCTCTGCCCGGCGTCAAGACTTTGGTCGGTCTAAGGGATCGAGAGCCTCGCTGCAAGCTTCGAGTAACTCTGCGAGGCTGCGGCGTCTTCATACATAAATTAGGTATGTGCAAGCATTAAGGGATCTTGTAAAATCCAAGTTCCTCTCTCCCTCCCTCCCTTCCTCACTCTCTCTCTCTCTCTCTCTCTCTCTCCTCCCTCTTTCGCCGTGTACTACGTGATTTAATTTTTTACGCTCCCGCCGCACGAGTTTTATGACTCAATTCGCGGACGTATTTACCGGGCCGGAATAAAAGTTTCCCGCGCGCTAAGAGCCCGCGAGAGAGAGGAAAGGCGAAAACAAACCAAGTGCCGATCTGCTTTTCTTACGCTTTTTTCCCTCTCTCTCTCTCTCTCTCTCTCGCTCCCTCTCCTCCGGTCGACAAGTTCTGTGTTTCGCTTTCGTTGACGCAGCCTTATAACTAAATCTTAGCTAATCGCGTTTGAATTAAGGAGATTTACTTTGCGCGCTCTTAACCAAAGGGGGCGCGCGCGGGGAGGGGAGTCGAGAAAATTATGTTTTCTTAGCTGCATTAGCGGGGGAAATTATTTTTCTCATTATGCGCTTTTCTTTTCCCCGATTGCCCCCGGGGCGCGCTGCACGCCGAGCACAGCCTGCATGATTGAAGGGATCTCGAAAAATGAAAACTTCCGCCGCCGCCGCCGCGCCGCGCGCGACGGGATATTAAAAGAGTGTGCTTTTTAATTACAGGATCAGGGGATGCGGGGCTGCGCGCGCGCGGCCGCGAGGCTGGACCGAAACTTTAGTTTTTCCGTTCGCGGTTCAGCGCGCGGGAATATACACATTTTTCGGGCAAAGTTTAACGCCAACGCGGAATATCAAACGAGCTCCGCTTCTTGAATTCGACGTTGGTTCGACTGTTGCTAAACTTATCGGAGATTAAACTGAAACAGAATATATTGAATAATTCATGCAGATTGGGTTCGGCGGTACGAGCTAATAAACTCGCTTTACGCTCATTACAACTGCACTGGATAGCGATGGAAATAGGTAAATTGCCGGTATATACAAATATTCCATTTTCAGTATATTTTACTTCTAGATTCTTAAGAATCTCGCGAGAAAACAATAATCCCGCAGCACTTTCAGCTCGCGAGGCTCAGAAAATCACAAACACTTATCGAGAATACAAAGGCAGCACGAGAGCGAGAGCAGCAAAACGCCGAAAGTAGTTCCGTAAAAAATAGTACAGTCCCGCGATCTAAAAAGTTTCGCGAAACCGTCAGTCGAGGAAGCCGACACGCGAGAGCTCGCTCTCGGCACTAAACCGAAATTCCCCGCAAACAAGGTATTAATGCATCGAAATCCCCAGAGCCTCCCCGGCCGAATTCAATTTTGCTTATTGACTCAACCTACTTACGGCGCGCATCGATTTCCCGCGGCCCATAAAAAATCCCCCGCCCCGTAAAAAAGCGCCCGAGAGAGAGAGGCGTCTTTTAATCAGTTGGCTCGAGCACTTTGCACGACGTTTAATCCGAGGGCTGCCGCCGGGCGCTTACAATTTTTCACGGCGAGTCATCAAGCTCCTTTTATGCGCGCCCCCCCGCCCGCTGTATCGAGGCCGCGTGCTTTTCTCATCCCGCCGCAGCAGAACAAGACGCGCGCAGAGCCTCTTCGCGGCAACTGTTGCCGCGGAATTACTGTCTTTGCGCTCGCTCCCATCAGCGGGGGGCGGAGCTTGTCGGCGAGCGTCGATGTACACATAAAGAAAATCAATTTCTTCGGTGGGAGAACGAGAATGAGAAGGCTAAAGTGCGAAAAGACGTAAACGCCAGAGAGAGAGAGAGAGAGAGTGTCTTGAATAGTCATTTACCGGAGGCGAGGAGAGGGAAGCAGACCGGGAGATGGATCGCTTAAAATGCACTTTTTAAATAAGATTTCCCGCGAGATACAAGGGGCGCGAATTTACCGGCCGACCTGCTCTTCAAATTTAAGCTCGTTCACGCCGCGTATCAAATAAGCGCCAAAACCTCCCGAGTGAACTCGATTAATAAACAAAGGATGCGGATGCTAATTGAACACCGCGCTTATCGCGGTGTAATTACTTTTGCCAATTAGATTAAACATAATGGCAGGCAGGCTACAAGAGGCACTTTGCCAAGCGCTCGTAGCGGCGGCTATTAGCGGTTTCGAGAGTAACAAATAGGATAAACAAATTCGAATATTGTTGTTCCTACCGGCAGAATTAATGATCCGCCTCTTGAAAGCAAACCGTAATAAGGAGAAGTGAAGCATTTGAGACCGCGATGCGATTGGCTCGCTGATTAAGAAAGCAAAACATTCAGAAGTACTTGTTATTTTCCAGAAATTTAAAACTAAAGTAGAATGAAGAAATGTAAACACAACCCTAAAGTTTATCCAAAAGACAAAAGGCAGTATGGTACAACAACTTCTCAATAAACATCGTTCTAAGCCCTGTTTTGCTATTTAAACGAGCAGAGTATCTAGGACAAACCCTTTGAAGCAAACGACGTCCAAAACTTTAGAACAACCGTCCCTCCTCCGAAAATTCGCAACGGTAATAATCCCCTCCTCGCTCGTCATCTTGGAAAGGAGGAGCAAAATTCGATGGCGGCGAACTCGTCGCCGGGATCGACGCGGCGCATCCGAACGCCGACACAAAAGAAGCGGCCGCGCAGTCGGTAATATTCCACCGATAGAAAATCAATCGCTCTCCGGCCGACTCTCCCGAGGCTCTCCCGCGGCGAAACACGCGAAAGACACTCGGCTGCTCGGGGACGCGATCTCTCTCGTCTTGCGTCGCTCGGCTGTATATACTTAAAGCGGGCGCTGCACCTCTGGAAGGCCTTAACGAGGGATTCGAAAATGAGAGAGAGAGAGAGAGAGAGAGAGAGAGAGAGAGGTGCAAACTATCGGAAAGCTTCGCGGGCTTTGTTCTTCGGCTGCCGGCGGGAGGTGCAGGGCGGCAGGAAAGTTTTCGATAAAGTTATATACTGCAGCGTCGTCGTCGTTGCCGCCGCCGCCGTCGCCGTCATCGGCTTCTCCTCCATCTAGCAGAGGGGCTGAAAGGAGTCTGCCTCCTCGAAGCCGGTATATAGATATATATACAGGCGTGACAGCCGCGCGATTATCCTTTAAAAGCTTCCTCTTTTATGCGGCGCGTATCAAGCCGACACGACGACGAGGACGACAGCGGCGTCGGGAATTTCGCCTCGTCTATGCTCCCAGCGCATTTCATTCAATTTATAACACGCGAGTTTTCTCGCGCGCGCTTCTTTATTTTGCCACTCGGGGGAGAGAGGCTCGCCCCTGGAAGCCTGTCGGCGCGGGGGGACCAAAACGATCTCGCCGATTATCAGCCCCTCGAGTAATTCGATGACGTCGTCGCGGCCGCGCACCGAGATTTTGGCTTCGCGCTCCGATGCTCCTTGGCGAATTTTCCGCGCGCGCCGCCCCGGACTACTTTGGCGCAACTTGTCGAACGCCGCCTGCTCGCGCCCCCGGAAATTAAGGCGAAAAGTCGGCGTGTGTGCTCTCGGGTTTATTTGAAACTTTGTTAATAATTAAATGCGGAGGAGTTCGGTTCCGCGCGCGGATTTACCGGGATGATGATTTAATTAACGGAGGATCGTAAATTTATAAAAGGATAACTGAATAATCGCGGCCGCTGATGATGAGGTTAAAAGTTTAATTTAATAATGAAATATAAACGACGTCCATTGCAGGTTAATGCGGAACAAAAAGTGGAACAAATGCGGGATTTTGGTGTATTTTCAAAATTTATATCATTAATTGTGCAGCTGTGATTCAACGTGCACGCAAAATTATTTAATTAAACGTATATAGGAGCAGCTGCCAGTTGAAAGAGTAAACGGTTCGATTCGAAGGTTTTACGTACGCCCAGCTGCTGAAAGTAACTGCAGGCAGCCAGAATTATCTTTCTTTCCATCTACAGTTTCTTCCTTCTTCTTCAATCTTGTTGCTAAGGTATATACTTAAAGTGCGAAATAAAATTTATTGAAGATACTTTCAAGAATATCATTCAGTTTATGATATTTCTGTTTGTCTTTCAAATTCTTATAATGTTTAATATATTTCGATTTAATTCTAATATTTAATGTATTTCAGTTTAGTTTATGTAATAACTTAAGGTTAGCTTGCAACGCTTACACTAGTCAGTGTATCATGAAAATCAAAGCTATTGTTCAACGCTCAGTCGTGCTGTAGCAGTCAGTCCAGTTACATGCGTACTCTTGTATCAATACAACAATACAATAAATTATTATAGTTTAAACCTACAATCTGGTATTAATATTTATTCGTCTACTCTTCCCAAGTTAGCATAGTTCAAATTTTGAATTCACCGCAGGCCTACTTTAATATAATTAACGTTGGATTTAACAGCTTTCAAACTTATTTATTTACGCACGTCGAGCCCTCTTATCGCAAAACATTTTTTACATCCGTATACGTTTGCCGAAATTTTCTTAATTAACGCAAATTCCCCGACTTTTGCGAAGTTAGTTATAAAGCGGGATATTATACAGAGTTTAAAATTTATCAAAATACTTTTCTCCTCGTCTTATGCAAATCCCTAAAATATCGACGGCCGAATCGCTCTTTCATCCAAGTTTCCAACAAAATAAAAGCCAATTCCCGATTAAGACGTTTCAGGGCAACGCTCGCCGCGACTCCGGGGCGGCCTCCGCCCTCACATTCAAATGCACCCTCTTGTAATTTTAATTAGGTATTATACGAAATATATACGTATAGCGTCCAGGCCAGAGACTGGATTATGAAATTTCTCCAGTGGAGAGAGAGAGAGAGAGAGAGAGAGAGACAGCGGAACTGCCGCACTTCCGTTACAGCTGGAAAGTTCGTCCCCGAGGAGGGAGGAAGGCAAAGGGGACGAAAGTCAGTCGTCGAACTTGAGGGCGCAGCGAAGGAGGAGGAGTCGAAGAGGGAGGGGCAGGGGGAAGAGTGAAAGAGAGAGAGAGAGTCGAATGACCGATATATTTTTTGGTGGCACGCGACTGCTTGATCTACGAGCTCGGGCAAGTTTTTCGGATTCGTCAGCGAATCGTTTTAATAAAACGGCGAACTTTGGCCCTCCGTATGCCGCTGATAAACGGGCTCCGCTCGAATTTCTGAGTGGCCCGTCGATGAAGTTCCATTCGATCGGCTTTAAATTACTCGTCGAGGAGCATTTTTACGCGATAAGCGCCTGCGTAAATTCGGCCTCCCCCCCCCTGCCCTTTTTTGTTCTTTAAATCGGCGACGTTCGTATATATAAAGAGGGAATAAAGGGCGGGAAAGCGAGTCTTGCGTGAAATGGATCGAACGCCGAGCGGCGGGGGGCGCCGAGAATTTAGCTCGAGAAAACGGGATATTTCGTGTGAAGTACGCCGAGGAGCCGGATTTTTTCGAATTGCCACCGAATTTATTAAAGGGGCAGACACCCTTCGTGATGTCTTACTTTGGCGAAATAAGGGAGTCGGGCTCTTATATACACTGCTGAATTGCGTTGGAATATTTTTTTAACTCGACTTTCGAGACAAGTGCTTTAAAACTTTGGAGCTATGTTCTAATGAGCTGTGCGGAGATCTTCAATATTCTTGTGTGTCTCAAAGAAACATGACGGGGCAAAATAGGTTTCTTAATTAATGTCACGGCGTGCTACATATTCTTGGTCAAATTTGCAAAGGAATATGTATATAAGATTAAAGAGACGAAATTTCTTGAGCTATAATTTGGAATTTGTACGATGTAATAAGCTTAAGTAAAATTAAGGAGTATTGAATTTTGAACAGAAAATTCCAAATAGTTTCTGCTAATTTTGAAATACTAAGAATTTCAATAGAATTTTCAAGCTACTTTACTTCGTTGTCGAAGCAATTAGTCATTTACTGAGAAAAAAACAGATTTTCCAGCTGTTAATTTAATTATACTTTACAAGAGAAGAACAATTTTCAAAAAATATTAAACTTTTTCAAGTAAATTTTATATCCCGACCATAAAGTATACGGCTCTCTTGACATTATAACGTTAACCGCTTATTGTTGTAAAAAAAAATGTTTAAAACATAAATCAATTTATCATCCACAAAGTGACTGGATGCCCTCTCGCTAAAATTAAATTTTTTTCTTTTTTTCGAAAACGGAGGTAAAACCAGGCTTGCGAGAGCCATAGATTTCACTTAAAATTAATCCCCGCGCAGCTCATCATCCTTGGCGATTTCATCGGGTCTTCGGGCGAAATAAAAGCGAGCGACGAGCAGAAAAAAGCACAGGCTGATGCCCGCAAAACGATTACGTTGTTTATCGATCAAAGTCTAGCGGCTTCGCTCCCTGGCAACTCGGAAGCGCGCCGCTCGCAAGAGAGAGAGAGAGAGGGAGCCTCTGCTCGTCCTATATCGAGACTGCATATGCACGGAGGATTCCAGGCCAAAGTAAAAAGGACGCCGGTGGGTAGTCTGCCAAGAGCTGGAATTGGATGACAGGCTGCGAGACTTCGGCTTCACTTCGGCAGCCGACGGTTTTCGGGCTAAAATAGCTGAAGTTACGCGCTATTACGGTAATAAATTGCTTGGAAATGCGCTCCCCCGCGGAATGAGAAGTACTTCGAATCGCGCCCTCCGGCTCCTTTGTGTTTTGGCTTTTCAAAATGAGGCGGTGGCACTGCGGTACCAGGCGAAATTTCTTTTCTCGATTTTTAACCTCTTTTTTTAGAGAAATTTAATCCCTTCCCGTAAAAAAAGTTTCGACCATTTAAAAAAGTTTGCCTCGGTTATCAAATTTACCGCGTGCTTTTTGAAAGTTTAGAATCTCCCGCCATTGTTTTTTCGCGAAGAAATCTAATTTCTACGTTTTGTTGGGGGCAGTAAAAGATAATGGCTCATTTTGCATTACCGTTACACTCAATGGTAACGGAATAAGTAGTAACGATTATTGCGAGGGCATTGTTGGGCGCAAAAATATCCGGAAGCTTAATTCCGAAACTAAATAGAAGTATTTTAAGTACAAATATACAGAAATTAAAGAAAAGTTTTTTTTTTACCCGAGTTATATAAAACTTTTTAAGCTTCATTTTCCGTTGAAAATTTAAAAATGTTTATTAAATTGAATATCTGCTCCAGTGGTAATGGATTGAAACTCGCTATAACCGTTCGACATGCTACAATTCTCCCTTCATCAATTATTTACTTTGACCTCACTTGTCGAACTCTATATATACATCTAAATATTTAGCGCAATAATTAATTGGCCGATTTTTAACATTGAAAATCATTATGAATCCGTCGATGTTTGCGCAAACAGTGTAATAATTTAAAATTAATGGAAAATGTAGTAAATGAAAACAGCTGCATAAAACAATCTAATTATGACGTAAACAAACGCTAATGAATTTATTTAAGTTAATATTATCTAAGTTATCAAGAAATCTAGCCTGATCTCGTAAAACTAAAATTACAGCAGGATCCAAGGGGGAGTTCTGATTCACTAACTAATGCTATAAGAAAATATTATCTTTCTCATATTAAAGTTTATGCGCGCCGCGGTTTACGTAACTATTATAAACTTAATAAACTGCGCTACATAACGAAGCTTATTTTAGATGTAGGTTGCGCCTAATATACAAATTATTAAATCTTCCTACTTTGGATTCATGCCCATTTTTTTTGGCGAAAATTCCAATTCCAAGATCTAAAACGTTTACGAAATAACGCGCCGATCGCAATTTAGGGAATCCCCGGCAGTTGCGTCTGTTCTAAACAACCCGCGGAAGCTACTAAAACATCCCATAAGCAATCCCTCGAAATCGTTCTCCACGCCCCATTACATCCACTCGCACTAAAAATATTTCCAGCCAACGCGCAGCGGCAACAACCAACAATCAGGAAAAAGGCGCGCTCTCCACTCCGGATGGAATTTCGTTCGCATGGAACCGCCCAAGTATATATATATCCCCTCGGCCTTGCTGCATCAGGCCGAGAGCTGTCCGGCGGCATGAGGGATGACTCCTTCCATTTCGCGCGTCTTGCAGCTCGGCGTCTTGAATGCGGAGAGAGAGCCGAGGAGAGAGAGAGAGAGAGAGAGAGAGGTAGCCGAGAGGGAGAGACGCAGGAAACACTCGAGAGCTAAGTATGCACATAATCTAGGTGTGCTCTCCTGCCCTTATTCGCCTTTATGTCCCGCTCTCTCTCTCTCTCTCCCGCTTCGGCCCTGTTTACGTGCCGGCGCGGCCCCCTCCTTGTTAAATCGAGCGCGCCACCTCAGCACCGGCGAGGCCGGCGTGTGTGCACACACATGTGAAATTTACGCAAACAGTCGGGGAGGGTGGAAAATGCCGGGCGTAACAACGGACGTTTTACGCGGAGCGGACGAAACTGGAGGAGGAGCCGCGCAGGCAGAGAGAGAGAGAGAGAGAGATGGAGAGGGACTGGCTTTCATTTAACTTTCGAGGTGCTAAATTTTTCATCATTCTTCCGAGGATGATTACTCGCCCGGACGCGTTTAGTTGCGCTTAAGAATTCATCGGCGATGCGCAGAACTCAACCGAGCGCTCGAGCTTTGTTTCTCGAGAGCTGCATTATAGACGAAGCTTTGGGGGTTCAGATAAATAGAGCATTTGTCTGAAATTAGTAAAATTGTTTATAAACACGTATGCGCGAGTGCGTATTTTCATTGCAAAATATAATAGTTTTATTGTACGAAAAGAAGTCGCTGAGATTTTACAAATTTTTCTGTACCAATCGCGTGCATTTTTAAAGTTCTTCTAAATAAACTAATCGTTAATTTGCTCTTCAGTTAGCTAGTATTTATCAAAATCAAGTTTTCGACCCTCATAGTCGATAATTTATTTTCATCAAGCGCAGCTCCGCAGCCACATGTGCTGAATATCATGTGTAACCTCTTAAATTAACATTTGAACTGTTAAACCGTTACATAATCCGAGGGGTCCTAAGTATTTATGCCACCTGAGCCGTAATATATATACATTAAACTTGAATGAAATCAAGAATACATACACTCGGCAATGAAATTCTCACCTCAAAACTCGATTAAACCAGTAAACGCACTACTCGAAACAATTAAAATTTCAACAACAATCCCCCCTCCTCTACCAACAAGCAACATTTCGAATCCCGACAAGAAAACCCTCCCCCATTGACCGTTCGCTCCTCGGCGTCGCATTCATCAGGCCAGAGGCCGAATTCAAAAGCAGCGCCTCCATTTGCCATTCCAGCGGCAATTACTAATCCAGCGGAGCGACCCCCCGCACTCCCGCGCCGACGCCTCCTATATCCGGGGGCCGCCTAAAAAGCGTTTCAGCCGCGCGATCTCGGCGATATATTTCCCGGCCGCGCTCTTGTACAGCTCCTCGCGCAACTTCCGGCAATCCGCCAGAAACGCTCCCGCGCCGCGCCCGGGGCTCTTAAACACTCTTCTTCCTCATTGTGCAGCAAATCAAATCTAAACGCGCTCGCACGCAATACCCGCCGCCTAACATAAACGACACGTGCAGCAGCGACGGCGGCGGCGGCGGCGGCGGCGGCGGCGGAGTGAAGGAACGCATAAACGTCAGGGACAGCCAGTCAGCGCCGCGGCGCCACACGGCTCTCTCTCTCTCTCTCTCGCACCTACCGTGCGCGTGGAAATACTCGCGAGGCGCGCGCGATATGCACGCGCTTTCACGTATGCACGCGCATTCACATATACGCTAGAGCGTACGTACGTTTAAAACGGTACGCCGGCATATAATTGGCCCCCGCGCGGATAAGGCCGGAGGAACGCGAAAAGGGAGGAGAGAGAGAGAGAGAGAGCTGCGCGGGTTATGCGGAATTAATTTACCCTATAGGAAATTGGGAGCGCGGAAGGCCTCGCGTGACGAGAGCTTCATGCGCGCGCGTATGCGCGCCTTTCTTTTTCCTTTCTCTCTCTCTCTCTCTGCCTCTGCCTCGCTTTTACCGCCTCGTTATTCTTTTCTTCGCTGTGCGCGCACGTACACACTCCTCCTCCGCCGCGCCGTATTCCCGCGGAGATCTCTCCGCGCCGAGCGAGAGAGAGAGAGAGAGAGGGAGTCTATAGGTATACGGAGAAATGTGGCGCGAGGGCTTTTAAATATTCATACGGCGCGTACGATTTTGAAATATCGCCCGGGAGGAGGAGGAGAACTCCGACGCGCGAGCGGTAATTTTATATCCATTACCGCGCTTGTTATTATAACGCGAAACGAGTAATTTGCATACGCGCAATTAATGACGGATAATGACGCTCGAATGGCTCAACTAGGGGGGGGAGGGAGAGAGAGCTGCCCCCACGCAGCTTCTGCCGCCTGATTTATTCGAGGATGTGTCTTTTTTTTTTCTCCTCGTTTATGCACTTATTTTAATTTGCCGTCTGTTGTCGGATTTGCGGAGTGGAATGCGTAATTCGTTTTAATAGATAACGTTTCCGTGGTATGTGTAATGAAAAAGTTTGAGATTGGGTTATTAACGAGGGGATATTCGTGTAATTAGGATCGTAATGGTAAATATGTGTTCAATATTGTTGGGCTAGAATATATTAACTGTCTGAAATGTCGGTGCAGTGAAAATGGCGAATGTTGATTGACTTTAATATGTAAACTTACGTGCTTAACACTCTAAATTTTGCCTGCAAAACTTACCTGTAACAAAAATTTAAAATTTATTAAAATTCAATGGAAAATTACTGTAAATTTTTTATAAAAATAGATAATTTATCTGTACAAAATGCGCCTATAAAATACATAAATTGAATCACAAAAGGCAAAACGTTGCATCACCCGAAAATTAATAGTTTCTACCTCATATAATAAAACAATGTACAAGCTATTAAACGAATTATCGATAAAATCAATTATTCCCAATTACGAAACAAAACAAAACGACGCAAAGTCGTTGGTCAAAGAAAAATGCTATTCAATTAATGCCGAAAAATTGGATTCGCGCGCCATCATTCTCCGACGTCTCTCTCTCTCTCTCTCTCTAAAAAGGCACGAGCGTTATTATGAAGCAGTCGAAATACGATATCGCGCGCTACGAACGATTGCGGATTTGCCTTTTTTGCGGCAAAAAAAAACAGGTCGCAAATCAAGTTTTGATTATATTGCCGATGCGCCGCCGTTCATTGCCGTGGTTTTTTTTTATTGTTTATTATTAGATCCCGCCGATATGCGGACGCCGAAGTGACCCCCCACCCTCGCAGCCGCTCGCAGATCTCGTTTTGAATACGGTTGATCTTCGAATAAAGTCATTCTCGGCCGGGGGCTGGAAATTGAGTGAAATTTCGCTGCGAATTAAACTTTCAATTTGCTCGCTCGGACGAATGCGTCGACGTACACAGGCTAACGCAAGGGATCGTACGTTTATGCGGAGTTGACCTGCATACAGGGGGTATTTCGCGTATCAAATGGCGCGGTGAAAAAGTTATCTGTCGCCGAAATTTTGTCGCTGCCCAGGCTTTAATTCAATTAAAAATCGAAAATAAAGGCAGCAATTTATTTATCGGAGGGATTTTATTCTATCTCATCGAAAGAATGACGGTTAATTGTACGCGTTGTAATTTTTTGATACTTCTATGTTTAAAACATTCCCGTTTCAAAATCAGTTTTCACAATGTTTTTTCAAAAATTTAGTTCAACTTAAAAGAAATCTAATGTTCGATTGTTACAAATGGCCTCTGATTTGTAAAATTTCATTTATTTAGAACAATTTATACACATTTCCGAGAACTGATTGATGTGTCTGATTCAAAATAATTTAAATTAAATAGTCAAATATTTGGTTCTGAAAATTTTGCGAGTTAGCCTAGCAAATTTAGCCTTAATATCCATCGTATAATTTAAAAAAATACTGCCTCGTAGTTCCAGAATAGATCAAGTGGGCCATTAATGTTAGATAAACTCGGAAAAATAACCAATTACGATCAGCGCTCAGCGAATCGCTCATCCTCCTATATAGCTAAATATTAAAATAACACCATGCATTAACCGCACGAAAACTATGTGAATCACTAAATTTCCCTTTAAACGCGAGAAAACATTTTCCCAAGCCCGCTCGACATCCGTTTCCAAAGTACAAGAAGACACTGCGAACATTGAAAATTTTCGAGCGCCGATCAGCCGTATACCCTTTCAAGACACCCCCACCCCACGTAGCATAAACACACGCGACGGGAAACGCGAAACGGCGCTTATGCGCTCGCGCTCGTATTTCAGAGGAACACAGTAGCGGAGCGAGGGAGAGAAATCGGAGGACGGACCCCCTCACCGACTAATGATCGCGCGAATCGACCGCCGCGGCGAGATATTCCGTCGGACGCGTTTTCGGCCGATATGACTTTTGATCACGATCGCGCGCGGCGGCGCGCCGGTCGAGCGAATATATGCGCCCGCGAAAAGAAGCCAATAAATCAGTAGCCCCGACTCGCGCAGAACGCCTGACCGCGTTTAATGAGTTTTTGCGCGCGCCGCCGCCGCGAAACCTTGTTTGCGAATCATTATCGCCGCTGTTCGAGCTCATTATGGAGCGCGCAAATTTCGCCGCGTCGCGCTCTCGTCTCTCTCTCCCTCTTTCTCGCTGCTTTAGTCGTTTATTATTTTTGCGATTTTCCCCGACGAACAAGAGAATAATTGCGCCACTGCGCTTTTTTTAATCCGAGGGACCGTGTCGCGTGCGCGCTGTGTCGCGGGGAAAGTTAAAGTGGAAAACTTGGGCATCTCGGCTTTAAGTCGTTTTTGCCATCAGCTGGGCGAGTCGCGGCGCAGGGTAGTTTTAAAAATCCATACGATAATTATTATTTCAGAGGAGAGCTCGATCTCCCGTACTTAGGGCGACATTGAAAACTGGGTCAATTAAGTGCACTTGTTATGCTCCCGTTGTATTGGGCCGGAAAGTTTTCAGTATGATTATTTCAAAAGCTATAAGCAGCGTCCCCCTTCCTTTTGTAAACTTCAATGCGCCAGTCATTTTCTCGACTTCCCCTCGGACGAGGGGCGAGAATTTTTTTTTTTTTAATAATTGACGCTTCGTATCGGAGACCTTTTCAAGAGAATATTCGCGCGCAGATATATACCTCTTGTCGAGAATTATTTTATCTTTAAACAATGCGCGTTGCCGTTTGTTTCGTTCAATTAAACATGCATTTATCGCCGATAAAAAGTTTGGCTTGCAATATAATGCAAAAGCTTAACAATTTATTAAACGGTACTGCAGAAGAATAATTAATCCAACCCCCTATAGAAAATAGTCTCACTTCCTCGCCGACGTTACATGCAAAAAGTTGTTTCAACGTCGGGCTCTCCTCGGTCCATTAAACGCGCGTCGGCAGCGTCGGGAAATAAATAAAAAGCCGGTGGCGCGTAATTCACGAATTCCCGGGTTCATCAGGCAGGCAGGCAGGCAGTCACTTGCCGGGCATGGAGGCAATTTCGCGTGCTCAAGTCGGAGCGGAGATTTTCGAAAGGCGACGCCGAGCGCAGAGACAATCGACTCCGACGACTCCGAGGACGAATCACTTCCGGCGCTAGCTTTGTCTTTTCCCGGTCCGTGTCCGCCTCCTTCGTCCTCCTCAGATCGATGCCCTCGGCTGGGGGGGGGGAGGCTCTTTTGTCCTGGCGACGAGGGCGGCTCCGATACGTAATGGACTCGAGTCCCGTCGCATTTATATTTGTCAGTTATTAATTTCGCGTAATTTTCCGGCATTACCGGCCTATTGACCGGAGGGGGGCGCTGCTGCCGCTGTCGCTGCCTAATGGCCCCCTTAAGGCGCCAATAAAGCCGCGCGAGGCCACGTGCCCGAGTGCCACCGGCCAAACTCGAGTGCTTCTCTTTTTCCTCCTCTCCCTTCTTCTCCACGCTGCTTCGTCTTACGCTCTTCTTCTTCTTCTTCTTCTTCTTCTTCTTCTTGTTTCGAGAGAGGAGAACGTGGCTTTGGCGGAGCAGCGGCTGCCAGTTTGTCATTGTGCGGGCGGCGAGGGGGGGTGGCGGAGGGCGGAGGAAGAGAAAAAAAAATTTCGGCTGCTGCCAGAAGTCGATAAGTGGAGCTCGTGACTTTAGTTATGGCCACCGTGTACAACACACGTCCCAGGAATTGGGCGTCGGCCTTTTTTTTCTTTTACGCCCGACCGGCTAACGATCACTCTCGCTTGCCACTTTGCGCCGCTTTTTCCCTGCGTTTCGTTTGCTTCTACGCGGAGATTTGCCGTTTTTCCTCGAGTGTCTTATTGATTACCAGCTCAGAAGGCGTTTCTTAAATTTTCATTGGCGGTATTCGGGAAAACGCGTTAATGCGAGGGGTCGCGACTCGATTTTCATAGCTCGAATTCTTAGAATCGTACACAATTCACTCTTCCGGTGACTACATAACTCATAAATGTAATTTCCATGTTGTTGAATTTACATATATCAATGTCAGCTTCGCTGTCAGTGAAGTAACCGAGTTATCCGAAATTGAATCGATAGAATTGTTATTTTCATCGTACACAAAATCCAGAAAAATCAATAAGCTGTATTTTAAATTTAATAATTTATAATATTACAACAAAAATATTGACGCAAGCTACAAATGCTTATTCAAATTTATCAGCCAAATCAGCAGCAAAAAAAAACAGGAGAGAGATTACACTTGCTTTGTTAGACTCGCGCCAGATGAGCAAGATTTATATCTCGTTACCGAAACGCCCCTAATCCGAAATTCTGTTGCGATTTACACCACATCGGCCTAATGACCATCATCGAAAATATTTCACCGCCACGGCGGGCCATCGAGTCCCTTTGACAAACCGCAGCCCGGTCAAATTAGCCGCGACGTTGCGATAAAAAAGCCCGGCCGTCTCTCCTTTGTCCCGTTCGTCCGTACACCTCCTGTCCTCCCCTAATATGCACCGATCCGCCGAAATAACGACATCAGTTGTTCTCCCCCTTCCCCCCCTCGGCTCGCGAATGATTACACTTTGTCGAAAAGCACAGAGTCCAAAGAGAAAGAGAGAGAGAGAGATAGATAGAGGGAGAAAGCGTTCGGAAGGGGAATCCGAAATGGGGAAACCGGAATATCGACGAGTCGTGTTCGGCATAATGATAGAAATGTGTGTACCGGCGGCAGCAGTAGGATGGTCCTGTCCCTTTTCTCTTTCTCTCTTTTTATCTCTCCCGGCTCGGCTGTTTCTTTTTTTTTTCTCTTCTCTTCTCTCGCGCCCCTCGTTCCTACCACTCTCGCGCGCGCGCGCGCTCTTCTCTTCCTCGCCATTTCGCTCTTTCCCATCCGAGTCCGCACTTTCCTCTCTCGCCTTTTTTGCGCCGACGCCTTTTTTCCGACCACCCTCCCCTCGCCGCGTCTTCGCTCCTCCTCCCTGTAAAGTTGCAGCGCGTCGAAACTTGGCTTGCTCGCGAACACGAAGAAGCAAATGTTATTTACGGTGCTGCCTGGCTGCCGCTACTTTTTCGATTGAAATTCCCTCTATCCCAATCAAAGTCCTATTTTCCGGCACTGGCCGGGGCGCCGTGCCGAGGCACGATAATGGAGCGCGAGAGCGAGAGCCGCCGAGAGAGATTCAGCTGCACGCCGCGCGCGCCTTTCTCACTTGTTACGTGGTGCGTTTATTCGCGAGGAAAGAGAGAGAGAGAGAGAGCGATGGACGCTTGTAATTGGATATTATGCTCTTTTTAAATTGTTGCCCCGGCTGCCGCGCTGAATTTTAAGCGGAGGACCGTCTTCTCCGCGGGCTTGCTTTTCTCTCGAACTTTTATACGCCGGGATAAAGGTACGTTGTTTACGCTCGAGGAAACTAATCAAGGAATTAGGTAAAACTTTTTTAATCCAATTTAAAAAAAAAAACCAGCAAAGGTTCTATTTATAATTTTGACTTTAGAGCTGATCGATTCGAGTTCTTACGTAAAAATTTACGGTTAAAAAAGCACATATTCGACTTGGAAAAAGAAACCTAATAAATTAAGAAAAGTATCTCCCCGCTGGAAAGAAAGCTCACGCCTATAACTAAGCTTGATTCTCATTCCAGGGAAGGGGAGAATCCATTTCCCGGACTGAAAGAACTTAATAACGCAAAAGGAATCCGAGAGTCCGCGATTTAAAGGTTCAATCATATCCGCGCTTGAATTTACGGTCATTACTCAGAGCCTCTGGCCCCCCCCCTACTCTCCGCTGCCAATTGTCAGGCCGCCGTAGATCTCTCCTCGCCACCCCCCGAAGTGTGCCAGCAATAATCGGCGCAGCTCTTACCTTCTAATAAAGGATTTTCGCAATTACCACGCAAATGTAGCCGTTTGCACGGACTTCCAAAGGCGCGGCCGGCTCGATTTCAAATTACAGACGGCCGATGTAGATCCCCCGAGATATATAACGGCCACACGCGAAAGCTCTCCGAGGCGTATATTCTATTCTATAGGGGGGGCTTTGAATTTTCGAAAATAAAGAAGCCGCGCGATACCTTGCCGCGTTGTCGACTTTTAACGAGTCGTCTGTGCGAAGAGGGAAGGCAGGCTTCATTGAATAACAGTTATTTGTTTATGATTGCCTTGATGAGAGAGAGAGAGAGAGAGAAAGGGGAGGGGGAAGTTATGCGACCGCCTCATGAATAAAATATCGGGGTGTATACGCCATGGGCCGTCGCCGCCGAGGGCTATTCTTATGGGGATCTTTGATGTGTCAGTTCTCCGGGTTCTGAATAAGTGAATGGGTCATTTTTGAGAGTAGGCTACCGAGGCGCTCCCCGTAAGAGAGACGTCTTCTTCTTTTTGGCCCTCGAGCGATCGGTCTTTACTTCATAAGGCACGATTCACGAACGAGAGATTCCTGGATAATTCAATTTTGCCTACATTGAATAACAAATTCGAGCTTCATAAAGAGGTCTGTGTACCTTTTTATTTTCGCCTCGTTGCTTATGTATGGAAGCCGTACAATTTTTATTATATCTCGTACGATGTCTTTTTTCGGTATGATAATTTAATCATGTTTTTATAAAACTCGTCAATGCTGACGTGCATTGTGCGTCGAGCGCCTGCATAGTGTATTTTCATTCATGGCAATAATTTATTTACATTAATTACTTTTAATGCAGCGAATGAAACGCTCGTCGTGTTGTTGCATACTTTATATTTCATCCGATTAATGATTACCAAAAGAATATTCTTTCATTCGAGAGACGCGTTCCTTACTTACTGCTTTCAGAATTTTTCAAGCAGCTCGAACAATTTTTTTTAAAAATCTCGATACCAACGAAATTCATTCCAACAAATTGCGAGGAAAATTCAAAAGCTTCCTCTCCCCTTTAACTTGCAAACATCCGACGAAAAGAGCAGCCGATCGCTCCGAGGGAATTAGCGGAGTGCTCTCTCTCCGCCGGGTCTTCTTTCGGCACACCGAAAACAGGCCGCGGCGGGGCAGCTAATCAAAATTCGCGTGGAAACAATGGCAGCAGCTCGGGTGGCCCTCCGCTCTCTGTCTCTCTCGATCCCGTCTCGCGCATCGGGGGCTTTGTTTACGCGGGGCGGCAGAAAAGCCCGAGAGCGGGCCGCTTGCCGCAGCCTGCTGTTTGAATACACCGGGAGAGATCTTGAGCAAAGTCGCCGACTTGCAATGCACCGACTGGCGGTCGGTTTACTTGGTCACCGAGCCCGTAAAACGTGTATATACGCCCCGACCGCGAGGGAGCTGCAGCGGGGCTAAAAACAGGCCGTAACGTCCGCGCGGCGTATATAATAAATCGAATGCCCGATGAGTGTAATTCGCAGGCGACCTCGTTGTCGCCCACTCGTACTCTCCCCTGCCTCGGCTCCGTTATCGAGAGTCTCTCTCTCTCTCTCTGTACTCGGCGCCTTTACTCGGAATTCCCGGGCGAACGACTGCGGCGCGCGCGCAGCAGTCTCGCGATTTCCTCGCGGCCGCTCTCGAGAGGAAATAAGCGTGCAGAGAGCGAGAAATGAATTTTCCGAAAATCTCGTTCCGCCGACACGCCACGAACGCTATATTGCTCTCGTGCATTGCCGCCACTTTGCAGGGCTGGTTTTACTCTCTTTCGAGCTACACACTTTGGCCGAGGTTATAGTATACTGACGGATCGTCGCTGAGAAGTTCGAGTTGGCTGAAGTCGGCGAGTATTGAGTTGAAGCGAGCGCCGGTGACTTGCAGCTGTTCGATCGTGTGATTTGATTCGAACCACTTTCGATGAAAATTAAACCGTTTCCAGGGAAAGGGGCCAATTAGAGCTGATTATCTGTAGATTCGCATCAAACACCTGGACTTCAATTTAGGTACCGGCAGAAATGAAGTGCCAATTAGAAGCAATTGTTGTTGGTTAGCATTTTTTTTCCGAGTTTTATCTTTCAATTTAAAATATATTGAAGAAAATATCTTGGAGAAACTAAATAAGCTAATAATGTTTCATTAATCATCTGAAAATAAGACACTTATTTTCCTAAATGCTTTTCGGTGAATTATTTGAAGTAATAATAAGTAGGGTATATAAAATAAATTTGTCAATTTAAAGCAGTAATACTGATTAGCTTCAAAAGCATTCTAATTAACTGATATCAACAAATGGCGCAACAAACGCGTCACCTAAGATCAACCAAAACGCAATGGATTCGACTGTTCAAACCCACTTCTCCCAATGAAATTTCAATTAAATATATTAGTTTCGCATATCTCTCCAATTGCGTTATTGTGACTAAATGAAAAAAAAAATGGCAATTAATTTATCTCCCGTGAGACGCAGTAGTAAATTCGATGCGAAAGTTATTAAAAAAAAATGGCCTCGCGGCCGAACCCATTACAAATCCATTATCGAGTCGCGCAATCTGCGTTTCCCTCACCTCCTTTTTTTATGAATTCGATTTTACGCCTATTTTTAATCACGCTAACGTGATAATAAAAAAAAAAAAAAGAAGAAAAAGCACACCGCCGGCAGCGAGATTGAAACCAAATGAAAGCGCGACAATATCGGGAAAAATATTCGCGCGCGGCTCCCATATCTTTCGTCATCGACGTATACGCCTTTCATTACTGGCTATTATATATTTTTTCTCCGCAGCCGTCTTCGCAGCTGCCTCCGTGCTGGATTCCTCGCGGCGCGGGAAAGGAAAAAAGCGCCGGGCGAATTGGCGCATGAGAAAAAAAGCAAAACAATCGGCGCCGCTTTCGCGTGCATAATTTCGTTACGAAGCGCGGCGCGTCGAGCCGAGGTGCACGATAAACCGGGAGGGCCGGGAGGAACCCAAAGGCGGAACTAATTCCTTTCTTTCTTTCCTCGTCCCTTCGCTCTCTCTCCGCGCCTGGCGACTCTCCCGCGGACGAGCGATAATAGGCGCGATCGAAAACTCGTTAGTACAGGAGTTTAATGAATTTACGATCCTCCCCCCGCCATTGGCCTCATCGGCGCTCAAGACTTCTTCGGAATTTCAGCAGCGACTTCGAGAGCCGCAACGCGACTGTCGCATAATATCGCTATAAAAATCTCCCCCTTTCCTCGGCTCGGCGGCAAGTTTTTTGTATGCGCGCTCTCGTTAATCGGGAACTCGTTTTCGAGAAAACGGTGATTCGATTTTTTCGTCGTCGGGTCACACGCGTCGAGAGAAAGAGAGCCGCGATTTCCCGAGTCCGAGCGCGCGCGACTCGCGGCTGCTCGGAAATTCCGCGCGGCGCGCGCACAGATGCGAGGTGCGTTAAAAGCGAGGAAAACGCATCGGGGAATGATTAGCGTCGAAGGAGAGCGGGAATGTTAAGTAGGGCGAAATTAAATCCAATTACCTTCTTGGAAACGCCGCTGAAATTGTAATGTCGCGCTCGCGGCCGGATCGTATATATTTTATTGGCCGAGCCGTTCGCTAACGACGTAAAAGTTTTTATGCTTTGCAATGCTAATATCGGCGAGGAGGGGGGTCGAGAGAGAGAGAGAGAGGTGCATTTCCCCCGGTGCTTTCAATTTTAAATATAATTAGAGTAGCGGAGGCGCGCCGCGACACAACGAACTTCGCAGTCGCCGCACTCTTTCGATTATTCTATTCGCGAATCTTTGACGGCGAGAGAGAGGGAGAGGGAGCAAGAGCAAAACGTCCGCGAGGTAATGCGAGAGAGAAATTCGTAATCAAGATGTTGGCGGGCATTTGCATTCGAGTACCGCCGATAAGTATTGAAATCTTTTACGAGCTCTGAAGAGCGGCTTTAGAATATTCTTTGACGATTTAAGTTGGCTTTTGAGTCAGCAAATATCGCCCCGCCGACTGCTTTTTATACGTTCGACTTTATACTTATCGAGTTTATCATTTATCGACCTAATTAACGAAATAGTTTCAAACATTTGACATATTGAAAGATCGCTTATTTAAAAAAAAAAAATGAAGGGAATGGATTTGTTAAAACGATTTTGTGCATTTAATTTTATAATTTTAAGGGTGTTATTAAAAAAATAATTTATCTGCCAAACTCGATAATCAAAAGCAGCAAATCATTGAAACAAAGCATCCGCACAGCCGAAGCCTAAGAATGCACCGCGCCTATATAAAAATCGTAAAAAAATTCCGCATCCAGAGCGCCTTCGTTGCACTTGGCTTTCAGCGGCGCACGAAAGCCACCTCTCTCGGCGGCGGTATATATTCCATTAGAACGTAAATATCAAGATGAAGCACGTTATGCTCTCCCGAACATGCGAGCTTAATTCATCATCATAAACACATCACGGAAAGCTGCGCAGCAATGCAGCCGCCGCCGCCGCCGCCGCCGCCGCCTGCAGAGAGAAGGAAGCGCGGAAGGAAAAAAAAAGAGAGGAGGCAAGCAGGCCGGGGAGAGACATTTCGCTGGCACAAGAAATAGACATAGGCGAAGAAGAAGAAGAACTCCTTTGCGTGCCTGCGACCTCACGATTTGCTTGCCTGGAATCGCAATAGGAGCGTAGCAACGACTGGGAATGCCGTCGCGACTACGTGAGAGAAAGATCGCGACACGAGCCGGGATTCGGGTAGTGAGGAGGGACGGCTGCTCCCCCCCCACCTTCCTGCATTGACGAGCCAGCCGAGGGAGATAGAGAGAGAGAAAATTCCGCGACGAGCTTCCAAAGGGCGACGGAGAATTTTTCCTTATTCTTTCTTCCGCTTTTATTAGATAAGAGCCGAACGAACGAACGAACGAACGCTCCCTTCGCGCTGGAATGCCTTCCGGTCGCGGAAGGTATACAAGCCGGGGCATTATAAGACGCCCCCGAGGAGAGAGAGAGAGAGAGAGTCCAGGACAAGGACGACAATCGTTATTGGATTGAGTTATAAGCCCTTCTTTCTCGCCTTGCCTTCGCTTTCCAGCGCGCGGCAGCCTCTCTTTCTCTCGCCGATGCACGCCGCCGAGAGGTTTGATTTATGCCCCCGCGCTTCCGAGGGGATTAATAGCCGACGTATCGACGAGAGAGCTCCGAGCCTGTTTATGGGGCAGTTACGCGCCCGGCAAAAGTCGCCTCTCGCCGCCCCGGTGTTTTCATCCTTTATTGATACTTGCGCTTTTGTCGCGGTTCTTTCAATTTCGTAGGCGGATAAGGCGCCGAGGCGCATCGACTCCCGAGAAATAATTGCCGGCTCGTCGGCGGGAGAGGTCCCGTATTCGTCGCTTTTCACCGAAGCCCGTAACGGCGCGTATAAATTTTAGCCGAGTTATCGCGCGCTTTGTGTTGGATTAGACGCGCTTAATTTCAACGGGTTTGTTTCGAACAATGCGAGGAGCCTTGCCTTTTTTTTTAAGCGAGCTTTTCGCAACGCGCACTTCGCCGGTGTAATAAAGTTTTCCGCGAAATATTATATTATATTTTCTGCCCGCGGAAATCTTACGTCACGCAACGCACGTTTTAGAGAGAGATTGAAAGAGCTGCTTACTCAATACTTTCAACCTTTCAGATCGGATTAAACAATATACGATACGTGGCCTGAAGGATACCAAGAAGGCAAGAGGCGGTTTCGAGCTTATATGCGAGGATTATTGCTCAAGGAATACATTCAATATTATCACACTGTGTCTCAAATGAAGGCAATAACCGCGACTGCTGCTAAAAATTCATTTAATTCGACGGCGCGGGAGAGAGAGAGAGCAGGTCGAATTCGCCGTTCCAAGTGGAGAACAAGCCGCGGAGCGCGAGGTTAAAATCGCAAAAAAATGTTAAAATATGCCGGTTCCAATTAAACTGAAGGAAAAACGGGCGGAAACTCCATAATGGAAAACGTCGAAAAAAAGTAATTTCAACTCTCTTAAAAATTTCCCTTTTTTTTTCTTCCCCCCCTCCCGCGAAGAAGCGCGTTTATAACTCACTTTGAAATCTACTTAAATGACCTATATATATATAAGCGGGGGTGGGAAAAGAAAGAGCGAGGAGAAGGAGATGGAATTCGATATGACGTAGTTCTGGAGTAGCGCGCGGACATTACAAAGTTTTCGTTACCATTTGCGCGACCGACTTTATACATCGTCAAGTCCGCTTCTCTCTCTCTCTCTCTCTCTCTCTCTCTCTCTCTCGCACTTCTAGAGCTCCTTCTTCGGATGTATACGCGCGAATAAGCGGAAATTGGATCGTAAAGAGAGCCAGACTTTGCCCTTTTTTTCCTCGCTTCCTCTCTCTCTCCCTCTTTTTTCCTCCGCTCTGGCACGGAAGAGCGAGAGAGAGAGAGCGAGAGAGAGGGAGAATCCACAGTCACGGCTTTCAATTCGCCTCGGCTTCTCCCTTAGACGATTCTTACTCACCACTCTTTTATCTAAAACTATTGTAAAGGGACTCTCAAATTGTTTTACGTCTTTTTACATTCGCGCTTTTTCTCCCTCCCTCCGGGGAGTGGGCGCCGTTCCATTATGCCCCGGGAGAGAGAAAGAGCCGCCTGTGCACTTTAAAGAAAATAATCGCCGACCATTGATTACTCCTAAGTCCTTTTCATCGTTTGCTATCCTTCGATTTTGCGTGCTTTCTCCTACTTTGAGTTCCTGCTAGAGGGGATTTTACGACAAAGTGTGGGATCTATTAGCTATTTATTAACTATTAGTTATAGCTGCAGATATGTAAATCGTTTCATTGCCTAATAAATATTGATTTGCCAATCGTTCGTTCAACTATTTATTAATAATTTTTGTGAAATTATATAGCATATTGTCTGTCTTTTAAAATAGAATTGATAGAAAATGATGCAAGAATGCTGTTATATTCACAATGAATAGTACATTGCAGTAAATATTCAGAAAATAAAATAATAAAAAAAAATTATAATTCACTTTGTAAAATGTAAGGAGTAGATTAAATTCTTGAAGAAAAATGCGTTCGCAGCTTTTTCTCCGAATTGGTATGACATGAAATAAATTTTTGCATAAAATAATCTAGCAAAATGAAATGACCTGAATTTTCAATTTATTTGCTTATTCAAAGAATTTTTTAAATACTTTTTTTGCCCTTTCGATTTAATGGAAAAGTTCAAAGGAAGACTTTTAATTTCCACACAATAACCATTCACTAAGCTGTGTCCATATTTTTCAAAATTTCAATTTAAAATTGCACTTTATATATAAAGTTTAAATTTAATGAAGTAGAAAAAACCAAGATCAGTGAAAACAATTATTTATAATAAATGATTTATTTTTACAGTTGATTTAATATCCCCTTGGAAAACATAAAATCAAAACTCATTCGGATTCAGCGAAAGTGATTTTCAAGCACATTAAACATTAAAGTTTTCGAAATGCATTTAAAACAAATACTTTCAATTTTCCAGCACAAATTTTCAAAGAAACTCGCAAAACGATTGCTCTCTTTCGCTTCCACAAAGGCAAAATAAAATGCAACCCCAAGATAAATTAAAATTAAAAATCATTCCCAATAAAAAAAAAAGCACCAGTCGGCAACGCGACATAAAAAGAACGCTAGAGAGCCGCCGCGGGCGAGAATAAAATTACCAGCAACAAAAAAAGAAAAGCCGAAGGAGGAAAAGTATAAAATAAAGCCGATAAAAATGCGAAGAAACGCACAGAGAGAGAGAGAGAGAGAGAGAGAGAGAGAGATCCGCTCTCGCTCGCGGAACTGATGAATGAGAAATCCTATTCAGCGACAGTCGAGCTCCGGAGCAGGTATATATACACGCCGGGCGTCTCTCTCTCTCTCTCCGCTCTCGCCACGTACGCTGCATGTCAAGTGAGGCTTGCTTGCGCGCCTCGTGTAATGACCGCCGATATAAACTCCCGACGGCGCTCGCGGGGAAGACGGAGCAAGATATTCCAGGGGAAATGAAGAGGAAAACGCGATTTCAAAGGGGGGAGCGCTCCGGTGAAAGGAGCCCCGGCTTTTTGCGCGCGCGCGATACTTTTTAATTTTAAAAAAATCTCATTACCGAGGAGCCTGCAATCGTAGTTGGGATTTGTTTATTTGCCGCGATAGCGAATGTAACCGGGAAGAGCATTGTAAGCTGAGCTGTTGCTTCAAATAAGTGCATGCCAGACGAGCATTTTTTTTTCTTTTCCTTTTTTTTCTAAGGCGACAAAGCAATGTTACGCTTATTATTTCGTGATAAATGTCGAGCAGCGAAATGAACCCGACGTTTAAGGAATTAATTAGAGGAATTGTTGTCTTTCTAAAGGACCTCGAGCCAATTTGTGCGGGATCAAATTGTTCGACTAAATCGTGTATCCGAGGAATTATCTGTAGTTTGAATTGTGTTCTCCCATTTTTTAAAAAAGCTCTGAATCAAGTAACCAAAAGCATTACCTATTTTATGCAAGTCCAGCTTGTTCGTATCATTATAAAAGTCCTACGGAAACGGAAGCTAATAATAAACTATTTTCAAAATTTCAATACGGTCGAAGGAGGATAGATCATATATATATAATTATTAATTCATAAAATTTGTGAATAATGATAACTGACATTTACAAAGTGAAATTTGACGTCAGCCGACTAAATCAGATCAAAAACGATATTAACCTTGACTCGTTCGAACGTCAAAGCAGATCAATAATAAAAATTCAACGAAGACACATCTCTTCTTAAAGTTCAAGCTAACAAATTAAATTTTCCTCGCAGCGGAGGACGGCCTTTATAAATATTTTTCATTCCCGGAACCGCGACTAACAAAAATACACACCTCGTCCTCGCCGCGAAGCCGAAACACCAGCAAAGAGACCCGCCCCTCTCTCTCTCTCTCTCTCTCTCTCTCTCTCTCTCTCCCTCTTCGCTCCGAAGAAAATTCATAAAGGACAAACACACTGTGCAGGCAAGAAATTTATGTACATCTCATTAATTACGCAACGTCATAAGCTCGTTGCCGCGGCGCCATCAGAGACTCCCCCCACTCCCGTCCCTCCCCCTCCCACTCTCTCTCTCTCTCTCTCTCTCTGTGCGCCACTTTGGAAAGCCAAGAAACAAGATAGTTAAATGCAAAACGAGACAGCAGCATAAAGGATCGAATGAAGGCCCCCATTTGAGTGTCAATTTACATCGGAGCCGGCCGGCATCGCCCTCCCGCACAATCAACGCTCCCGCGCATGCGTCCCTCCGGCCAATTTGCGAATTGCGCCAAGTGTCAAAATTCCCGATGCTTTTTCCCACCTGGGTTTTTTTTTTTTTCTTTTTTTTTTCGTTACCCGGCAGTTGTCGGGAATTGGCCTCTGCGTGCGTTCTCGCAATTTGGCAGGGCGACGGGGGAACAATTAGTCGCGATTAAAATGCGCGACGCGGCCGAAGCGTTGATGATAAGTTAGCCCGTTAGAGATGAGCGCGAGCGGCCGTTAATGAAACGAAATAAAAGGAAGGGTGTGCTTTATCCTGGGGTGGGCTGCTCGATAGATAGCTGATCCGCGAATTGCGTTAGACCGAGTGCTGCGATTTGGTTCAAGGGGAGGGAAATGAGGTCGGCGCTTCCGGAAGATTTTGGATTAAGTAAATGAAAGTTAAATTATTCTGGGTAAAATATTAAACAGCTTAGAGTTTTAGTGCAGTTTGGCCAAAACTTAAATAAGTGCTGATGTGAATTTTAACAAAATTATATACGAAGTAATAATAATTGTGTTGATTATCAATTATTTACTGGATTAGTAAAGCTTCAAGACTCTTAAATTGCTTTTTAATAATAATGTTTCTATTACTTTCCTAAAAAAGTAGCTTGTCACATTACTTCAATTTTAGCTTTTATTTTCATAAGAAAAAATCAATGAACTACAACAAAATAGCAATTCAATGCAAAAGTTATTAATAAATTATAGCACGTAAACTGCAGGAGCAGCGAAAAAAAAAGTTAACCAACTAGAAGTATTAAACATCAAGATTAATTGAAACTACAGCAATCGAAAGTTTGAAAATAATAGCTACTTTCAACAAACATTGTTTCAGCGCAGGCAGCTCGTAAAGTTCTTGGAGTTTCGGAAGTACCAAGTCGTACGGAATTAAAGGTCACTGTAACAAACCTTTAATTTTGAAAATGCCAGTACAACAGAAACTCTCGAAGCTTCGGCTGTGAGAGAGAGAGAAAAAAAAGAGGTCAGCTCGCGTATACCTCTCCGAGAGAGCCGAACTTCTCGGTAAATGCGATTTGCTAAAAAATTTTAAATCTATCACGGCGATTCCACGGGGGGGAGCCTCTTCGGCTCGAGGCGCGAAAACGCTTTTACGATCGACAGGCCCCGCGGAATTCGATCTCGAAAATGAGGAACGCCCGAGCTGCGCTGTAACTACGAGCTTATGTACACGAAAACTGAAGATAATCTCAATTGCGGCCGGAGCTTCATGAGAGGGAATCTAATCTTCGCGAAGCACCGGTGCTTCCATTAGCAGCTGCATTTACGAGGGACTTATGAAACATCTGAGAATGCAGAATGGTGTCAATGCATTTGGTGAACTTTAGTGCGGAAATAAATTTATAGCAGCAGTAAGTCGTGCGGTTGGAATATTTTAATGTGTATTATTAATTTTGGAGATAATAATGACATTAGAAAAAAGTGGGTGTTAAAGTAAAATTATATATACCGTTAATTAAAGAGATCGCTTAAGTTAAATTCAGCGTAGGAATAATTATCTGGAAAATATTAAATTTCCTGAAGAATATTATTTCCTGTACTAATTTGATCAAGCTACTCTTTATATTTAACAATAACTTAAGTCAAAGAAAATTAAATTTCCGGAAATTGCTCTAAAATGCGGACAAAGTGCATCGAAACAGAACTAAATATTTATAAAAACTCTGGTTTAAACAGATCTTACTTATTCATTAAATTTCTTACCGACTTAAGAGCTTAAAATTTATTCAAAAGAATAAGTTTTCAAGGAGTCAAATTGAGAAATTTGCATTATCAACTAGGTGAGAAAAAAATTTGCAGCAATCTCGTGAAATTTTCAATTTTAATTCTCCGAAATTGGCGAGTCCGCCGTCGCTTCCTCCCCCCGACGTCCGACGACGTCCCCTCCCTTACGTCGTCGCCGCTGACAAAAGCAGCGAGGAAGAAGGCGAGAACAAAAAAGGAAGGCGAGAAAAATGACGACTTCCTTTATTCCCCCGGTAATCTAATCAATGCCGATCATACTTGCAGATTCGCGGCGCTGCCCGTCGGCGCCGTAGCCATTTTTTTTTTCTTCTTTTTTTTTACCCTCCTCCGGTTCGTTATCGGAGACGCGAAATCGCGCAAAAAAAGAGGTGTCGACGAGCGCAAAGGAAAAGGAAGGGGACCGCCGGTGTAAAAAAAAAGAATGGGCGGGGGGGGGGGGGGGGCGCCGCTTGTTTTAGGGGAAAACTTGGCCGAGGTATAATTGGAGGCTGCGGCCGAGAGATTTTCCGAGTTTTCCGAAACACGATATTTTCCCGAATGGACAAGTGCATCGGATTTCGTTCGGTGCCGGTAGTTCCAGTTTCTGACGGCGCCCGGAGATTTGCCCCTTTATATTTATGGTTTTCCGATGCCGCACTTCGCCGCGCTGCTTTTGTAACGCGAAAAGTCATTATCGCTATTCTTCGTTAAACATCCGAGTGGAGAGAGCTCTGCGCGAGGCGGAGTAATTTCGTTTTACTAATTTGTCGAGATGAGACCGAACTTTTTTTATTCGCGGCTGTACCTCTGCTTTTGGCCTGTTCTTTCTTTTCTAAGCGCTCTTTTTATCATCCAGCTGCGGAAATGGCAAATTTTCGAGCGCGGTTCGCACAAAGTTCGTTTTACATCAGCGATATATTGGTAGAAGATTCAAGTTTTTCTAGTCAATTGACTAATGATTAGACATGTTTTTTGTAATCGCTATAAACTCGATTTAGCGGCGAAGCAGAGCGCCAAGAATGTGTTTTACCTGTAAGTAAACTATTTACGCGTGCTTTAAAATTAAATGAATCTGAAAAATAAAAGGCAATAACAATATAAATATATAGAGAAAGAAATAAAATTAAATAGAAGAGGATATTATAATGCAACAACAAGTTCTGAGAGTTAAAGTGAGAATCCTAAGCGACACTTTATTCACGAAAATCATTTCACCAGAAATAGTTTAATTAGTTTAACTGATAATAATGAAGAACTTTACTGACGATAATGAAGAAGAAATTTAGAACAGAAATGTGTACATGAGTGGGTACTTGAGTTATTAATGAATGCATAGTCATAAACCTTCCATCGGGAAATTTAATAACGTTATCGAATACCCGATAATTTCGTAAACTCGTTTCACTTGACTCTCAAAGGAAAATAGCAATACATTATATTTATAATTATTCTCATGAGACGTGAAAGCCGTAGACAATCCCAATAATTACTATTTTACCGGACTATTCGGTTTAATTGAAAAAAAAAATTAAAACTAGAAACGAATTTTTTTCCAACAGATTATTCGAATAAAAACGAACGTTATTACAAAATAAATGAATAAGCGCGGCATAAAAACGACAGAAGCAGGCATTTCAAGCAGAAAAAAAAAATCAACCGTGAACTTGTAATATCCCGGAGCTGAGCAAACGACCGGCAAAAAATTAGAGCACCGAAAAACAAATGCATCTCTTTATTGGCCGACGAAATGAGAAACTAAAAGCGAAGAAAAAACACCGAGAGGATGCTTTTTAGTCTTTTCCAGCCTCTGCGGGGAGATTCAAAGAAATTTTCGAAATGAAAATTTAATAACCTTGCCCCGTTCGACTCTAATAATGCCTTCTCAAGCGTAAATCATTTCCGCATAATTAGCCAGATTCGCGAAAATATTTTTCATTTGCGTCAGAATTTGAACTCTGCACTGTGCTCGTATTATTTATTTTCCGACCGAACCGACGCTTATCTTATTACGGAAAATATTGAAATTACGTTGCATGGAATTCTCGAGATAAGTGAATGCAGAACATTTCGACACGAGTCTGACGCATTGACAGCAGGACCAAAATAGTACCTTTTTAATGAAGATACAACATATATCGCTTTCAATGCGAATTCTCGTTAATTTAATCGAACAAACAAAGGAAACACTAATGTAGCTCGAATCAACTCAAACGTTTACCAATTGTAAAAATCCAGATTACTAATTAAGCTTCATCGCAGCAATCCATCACCGAGCTCCGATAATCGAATTTACGCTCGGAATTCCCCAGACGGCGCACTCAATCACATCGCCGTATTCTTAGCTGTACTCCCGATGAGCAGCAGCAGCAGCAGCAGCAACAGCAGCAGAAGCAGCGGCGGCGCGAAGCCCCGAAAAGCGAAACCGAAAATTTGAAAAGCCCTTTAAATAAAACATGCCCGCTTCGATCCTCTCTCCCCGCTGAGCCTCCGCTCTTCCATTCACGGGCCTTCGCCATTTTTATTTTCATTTCCCGGATCTCGATTTTCTTTTGAGGCGAGACTCGGAGAGAGGCTCCTCCGCTCGCGAGGAAATATTAAGTAGGGAGAGAGAGAGAGAGAGAGAGAGAGAGAGAGGGAGGAAAACGAGCCGGGAAATCGAAGGAGCGGGAAAAACTGCCGAGTGTGCGAGCGAGAAAAAAATGAATAGCAGACGTACATTGTTATCGGCGCGAGAGGTAAATGAACCCTCTCTCTCTCTCTCTCCCTCTCCTTCTCCGCTTCCTTGAATTTTCCGATACATGTGCGGAGGGAAAGAGAGAGAGAGAGGCCAGTCTTTTGCGCACACGCCAACGGGGAAAAAATGCAAATATTGCTCTCTCTCTCACACTCGCCGGTGAAAATTTATGCCAACTATTTTATTGCCGCTTTTACTCCGCGTTTCCGCGCGCGAAATTACAAAGTCGAGATTTGCTTTTGGAAAAAGCGCTCGTTTGCCCTCTTTTGGGGGGAGGGAAAAATTAATTTTTTTTTTTATCAAGAGCCTTTGATTTTTTTACGTCGTCGTTCGATAAAACTGGAAGTACAAGTCGATAACTGGGTCGAACGGAATTTTAAAAAAGGCGCAGGGGGAGCCGGGCAATTTTTTTTTTTTTTTTTATTGCTTTTGAAAACATTTAATGGCGCGATGAATGTATTAGCCGGCTATAAAAATGCCTTTGCGACTTTTTTTTTTACTGTTCTAGACACGTACGACTTTTCAAGTTTTCCAAACTTCTCTGTTGGGGACCGATGAAATGAAAAGTTCGTTTTTAATTAAAAATCGTTTAGAAGTAAAAACGGAGCTTTAATAATATTGCGCTCCAATTTCTTCCAGTTTTTCGTCTGGGTGTAAAAAGCGGTGTTACATCGCCCCACCAAAATAAAAAATCACTAACGAAAAGCACACTTTCACTTAGTAAGTAAACGCATAAAGAGGCTTTAATTTCCATGGCATGTTTTCGCACACTTCGTTCCCAAACATCGAACCTTTTTTCGTTGGCTCCCTTTTAAAGGACTGTTATTTTCTGCCTTTAGGACCGTAAAAAAAATCAGCCCCCCAGCTCATTATTCGCGAACGGCACGTAATTCAGCCCTAAAAACCCATAGTTTTCGACTAACAATTTCTGGCTTCCTCGGCAGCGACGAAAAAAAAAATGACCGGGGAAGAATAAAGCCTATAATAATAGAAGCCAGGCAGTAAAAACTTATAAATGCAGGGTTCAAAGGCCGCCGGATAGGCTATCATATTTGCATTAATGCGGTCTTCGAACCTGCATCGTAATGCAACCTAGTCTGCATAATCTGACGTTATTGGATTCGTTTTCGTGCGTCCCGCGCCACACACATCTCCAGAAATTCGACGACAAAGCCGCGTCGAGCGCTTCGAGCGTCGCCTCTCCGCTGTGTGTTCGTCCGAGGGGGGAAAAAAAAAGGAATAAATGAACGGTTAGCATTGATGCAATATAGAAAGTCAATTTCTAGTCGATGCGGAGAGTCCCTCCTGTGCACTTTCTACGTTACACGTCGGAATAAAAACAATGCAATTTTCCGGTCGGAATGAGGCAAACATTCTGCCGCCGTCGCCGCTTTAAACGCATGGATTTTCTTTTAGTGGGGAAAACGAGGAGGAGGAACGAAAAAGCTCGCGATCGATTTTACCTCTTTTCGCGCGGTGTTGACTTTCTAAAGTTTGCCGAATAACAATGAGCGAAAAATAAATGATTTTATAATTAAGCGAAATGCATACGATGGGCGTTGCGTAAATACGTGCATGCCGTTTTGTTGCGTTGTTCCGGTTGAAAACAATACATGGCATCGTTTAGTTTTCCAATTGTGCGATGAAAGTGCACTTTGTTTCACGAGAGTAGTTTCATTTGTAAAACTTTTCATTTAACAAATCAATTATGCGCGCATAGAACTATTTTTACTTTTCACTTGAAATGCGAAATTTATTGTTAAAATGCCGTTACGGCGACGAAAGCATATTACCATATAAATAAAATTCAATGCAATTTATAGAAAAATACTGTTACATTCTTTACGCATTCTTTATTTATTTTATTTGCCGAAGGAAAATAAAATAAATAAAGAAAAACGTACTCTACGGACATTAGAATCTATAAAACTTTTAAATTTAAAAAGCAAATATTTAAACATTGGAAGACGAGCTTCGATTTCCAGGAAATAAGGGGAAGCTGCAGCGTTTTTCCACGAATAACGATCAAAAAAATTTTGAAATTATACATATTCCCATTTTTTGGAGAAAAAACATTTATTCGAACAAATAAATATGGCACACGCGCAAAAAAAGCTTTTATTTAAAATTGTAAAGGTTTTTAAATCAATATGCCTAAAATCGAGGCGTGCATATATATAACCAACCATCATCATTGCCACTTGTTCTACTTTGAAAGAGAAAAGGCTCTGAGCAAGCAAGAAAACCGGGTCCCTTAAAAAAAACCGGCGTAAATAAACAAATTCGCGCGTTACAGAAACGGTGAAAATCCTTCATCACCGCGTCCCGGCCTGAAATAACCGCGGCTCCCTTGGCACTGAAAGAAAGCGGGCACCCTCGCACTCGAGGCGCGCAATAATTACTCCTTGCGGGAAAACGCTGCCGCCTCTCCACACCCTCGACATCAAAGCTCGGGGCAAAAAAGGCCGGTGGTAGTGGTTCTGGCATCCATCCCGCCCCTGCTTACAAACATACACTCCACGGGTGCAACGACACCTACCCCAGCGGCCAGCAACTTCCTTCCAGCCCAACAACAACAACAATAACAGCAACAAAAAGCGGAGGTGGAAGGCGAGTATAGCGAGGATGCTGTACGCACCGTGATGCAGCGACGCGTCGCAGGATCATCCGGAGCAGCTCGAGGACGACGACGCCTTCGGCAGCCTCATAGCACGGGGATTCGTTGCGATCGGGCGGCAGCGGCACTGATGTACTCTGTGGAGAGGACTGCAGACACTCGCGGTAGTTGCGGGCACGCACGGCGGGCGATCAATCGGCGGCGCACTCGGACAGCTGTCCGTCCGTCTTATTTTCGCGACGACGCACGATATGTCAGCTCCGCGGCTGCAGGATTTGCTGCCCTCTCTGTCTCTCTCTCTCTTTCTATCTCTCTTGTTGCACACACCGTCAGAGATGCGCGCTATTCACAGACACAAAGACTCCGCGGTCGCTATGCTGGCATGTGTGTGGGTGTGTAAGGAAAGGCTGGAGAATGCATGCGCTGCTATGGGGCGCCGCTGCGACATCTGATGGGAGGAGGCCGTAGGCGCCCTTCGAGGGCGGTAATTTTAAATGATCTTTGTAAGGGTGGTTTTCGAGCTGGTTTAAACTAAAATAGATTTTAGTTTTTACGAATTTTTTGGTTAGTCAAAGGATAATACGGGATGAAAGTAACTGATGAAATGCCTAACACTCTATAAACTTGTGCTGTATAATTTAAGCGGAATTTCAGTTACTTATTCAAATTTAATTTAATGCAAAGTTAAATTTAATTGTTAGTAGTCACTTTGGAATTGGTAAATATGACAGAGTTTAATTTTTAAATAAAATATTTACAAATAAATTTCAGTGATAGATTTAGAGTACAAAAGAAAAAAAACAACAAAATTGTATATAGAATTTTTTTATTACTTTTTGCTTGTACTTTACAAAGAGTTGTAAAATATGGATGAAACTTTCACATCTAACAGGTATTCCTTCTAAATTGAACATTCGCGCCGTTTTAAATTTTTCAGGTTTATCGAAACTTTATTCAAGTAATTGGCTAAGATCATACGTTTTAAAAAAGTCTACTTTTACCTATAAAATTTAAAACGAACAAAATGTTTTCGAATGTACTTTTCTTGCAATAAAATATAAACTAATACATATATTTTCATTTCGAAATCTTTAAATATTTTATTACGTTGTATATTACTATATATAATATTACATAAACTATTTATTACACAAAATAATTTTCTTATAACATAATCTTTATATTAATAATTTTAATATATGCAAGTTGAAGAATACGAAGTGATCAGTAACAAGACTTTTCCTTAAAGTGTCTTTATACCTGCAGTCCCAATTTTACTGGCACTTACATTTTACTACCCACAAAATATTGATTTTACAATATATAAATTTGTCTAAATATCTATTTAATAGAAATTAAATTTAATCGCTATTTGCTTATTTCTTTACTTTAATAGAATATTATTTTTCATGAATGTAAAATATAAAAGCCAGTAAAACTGTGAGCATCTCCTTAATGTCACTCATCAAAAAAAAAAAAAAAAAAAAAGAAAGAAAAAAGCATGACGCTCTTTCAAAAAGTATTGTATATGTACAACAGCAAAAACGCATACCAAGAACAAAAAACTCTCCTGTCGCACACTTTACATTTATCATATTTGAAAGCTTCTTCGACCGAATCAAGGCACACATTCGCCACGCGGTAACAAAATACATTTACTACGCCAAAAATTACTTTTTCTTCTCGCTTTTCCTCTTCAGTTAGAACCACAAATCGCAAATACTCTTTATTTTCCCTTTAAAAAGCGTATAAAACGAGAAATTATTTTAAAAGCTTACTTCATTTGACTTAATCTTCAAAATTGTATTTATAATTGCACAAATAAAAATGTCAATTAAATTTGCTTGATCTATGGCTCTGTTTTCACCTTCATTACCACACACGCACACTCACAAAAAGTTCACAATGTTTTGCACGTAAGTACACACACCTTCGTCAGTCCAATTTACGAAGAGGTAAACTCTATAGAGGTGTTGGCAAATCGTAAAAACTTAATTACAGCTAACTTTCTCTTTCTTCTTTGCCTTCCTAAAAGAACTTTCAAGCATCATTGTTTTTTTATAAATTTGAAAAATTGTTTCAACCATGATAACGCATACACTCCAGCACATAAAAGTACCGATATCATATCTAAGTAAAAAGTTTCGTCATTTGCTGCAAAGATGCACCATTCATCTTCAAAAGTATACTTGGAAAGTTTCGTTTTATCATAAAGTTCGTGAATTAATTTTTCAAAATTAAAGTGCAGAGTAACGAAAAAATAATAAAAATATGAAAAATTTATTGAAACAATAAACAGTGGAAAGCGTTGTACTTTGCACAGTCGCAAAAATTTATAAATTACTCTTTAAACAATAAAAATTTTCTAATAAAATATAGAAAATTTTAAGAGTTATAAGCTATTTTTAGTTATTCAAGTATTAAAAAATACTAACAAAATTGAATTACATCCTATAACCAAAATAAACTCGTACATTGCAACTACATACAAATGTCACTTATTCTATAAATAGCTTATCAGTACAAAGAAAACAAACGCATAATACATTTTTCCAAATGTAAACATCCAATCAAAGAATAACAAAACTAAATGTAGCATTGCAGTTAAAAAAATCACATTAAAATAGCAAAGAAGTTGTACAGGTTGTACAATTTATGGTTTGTAAATTTACATGCAATATAGTAAATAAGACGCGTTATTAAAATAAATAAATATTTGGTACGAAATTTCATGATATTTCCAAACATTTTTTATCTGCAGTTGTACAAAGTACAAAAGTTGTTCAATAATATTTTACTCATCGAATGCAAAAACTCGTGGAGAGATAAAAGGATAGAAGGCTTTACATTATTTTCTTTCTGAGAAAGCAAGCCTTATCTTTTTCATAAAGCGACTAGCCTTGACAACGATGTTGAATGTGACAGAAAGAAAGAAAAAATTTCGCGACATAATTGACACACTTGTGACGCGGTAGACAAAGCTTTCGACAGGCTTTTTTAGTTTTGTTTTTAGAACCCGAGTTTTTCCCTCTTCAAAGTTTAGAAAGACAGCAAGAAAAAGCACTTATCTTTTGCCACTTGAATGAGGGAATGATTTTACATTAACGAAAAATGAAACAACGAAATTTCAGATACAAGTGCATAATAAGCTGTATTAGATTCTCGGATTTCAAATACTCATATTTGATTAAAATTGTATCGTTAATTATTATACCGTATAACATAGCTTTGAGCTCCATAGGTCTATCGCATTCGTCAAACTCGTTGTCGTCTCGATGACTATAAAATAGTCTCGAACCATAAAAACGTGTATTGATTTTCTTGTTAAAAGACTATAAAATTGTCAAAAAAGTACATAGTCGTGTATATTATATTATATATTGTATTATTTCTTCAGTTTTCAAGAAGTAAGCAGTGATTATAATAAAATTCAAAATCTATAAGACCCCTTTTTGTGGTATTTTGTATATTTATTGGATTATTGTTAATTCTTTTTACAGCTTATCAATGGTTATTTTGAATTTAAAATTTGTTAATCATTGGTTAAATTAAGATTGGTTAAATTATACGTCTATTACTGTTTTATGTGAACGCTAAATGATTTTAAGTTCTAGTCGGTAATAATAGTCAAAATATAAATTTAATATTATTCTTAAGCTTTTTATTATTTCTAACTTTTTTAAAATACTTTAAATAAACTTATATCATTAACAAATAGTTTATTTTTTACATAAATTAACATTAGAAATGAGTGTAGTGTAAATAAGTTTTAAAGTTCCTAAAAACGCAATCTTATAATTCTTTGTATACTCTCTCTCATAAAAACATCTGATAAAAAAATTTCTGAATAATAATTGTAATGTGATTAGCTCACAATCAAAATGGATTTAACCTGTTTTTAATATATTGCATATATCGGCGCTTTACAAATGCTTATGTAAAAAGAGTTTTCATTTAAAAAATTACCTATTGATTACACAAGTTTCCATTTTCATTCTAAGCTGTTCACCTGAAAAATATCTTCATATATTCAATTATCATTTCTATAAATAACAAATTTACGGAGGATACGATAAACAAATATTTTGTTATAAAAAATGCTTCTATAATTAAAAAAAAACGAATCTTAAAGCTTATGGATTTTTCTGAAGAATAAGTCGACGATTACAATAGGCCAAGAGGAGTGACTTAATAAATACAATATAAATTTACTACAACGGGAGCTTATTTTTATATCATTTAAGGTAGACAATTGCGTTATAAGCATAAACTCTACAAACGTGATTCTTGCATATGTCCTTATCGTTGCACAAATATAGTTATAACTAAGATCAGCAACATGCTGTGGATCCGTCAAAAAAGGAAAATAAAGAGAAAAACAAAAAACAATAATCAATAAATGGAATATCATAGTCAACTAGAGAATTTTCATTCGTGTTACAAACATATTTACAATTTTATTTAATTGGATTAGTTAATCTATGAAGCACTTTTATTTTCAATATCAAACAATATATCACTTAGAATTTTTTTCTTTATATATGCAATATATGCAATATCTAACGTTCGATTTTGTTTAATTTTTTTCATCATTATTATTTTTCTCGAATTCGTCTCGGACGAGTTTACGACTTTCGAGTAACGTTTTTTATATATCAAATATACGCTAAGTCGATTATTGAGTTTTTTCTCAGACGCAAACTATTAAATATTTTCGTCTTTGTCGCATTTTGCGAGTCTTTATTTGTAAATGCATAAAGAATCATATATGAATCGGAATTGTTTGAAACAATTACTATCTTTAGTCAAGTAGGTTTTGTCTCGTTAATTATATCCACTTGTTTTCTTTTATTTTTAATACTTCCATCCTAGCAGATTGTTTTTTTTACAATGTTGGGCATCCTTTAATAATCGAGAATTGAATTGGTAAATAACCAATTCGTCGTTTTCTTAGGAAGTAAAAGTAAAATAATATTATGTATGTAGAGAAAAAGGTAGCATCTAGTATGCATA
>UCOM01001384.1:0-42451 GCA_900474385.1 Ormyrus pomaceus
GAAAAAAAGTAGAGAATGAATAAACATTGAATCGCTCGGTAAATCTCCTTATCTTCGCGTTCTGCGGGGCCCAGTCCGAGAGAGGGCCGCAATCTGCAGTGGCTCGCGCACGCGCGCTCCTTTTGCGGGGATTACCATGAGCACGGTAGCATAACGCTCGCGCGCGCAGAAAATACATAGAGAAGCGCGCTCCTCTCTCTCTCTCTCTCTCTCTCTCTGTTGCACACGGCTGACTCCTGAGGTCAGCGACTCCTAGGCTCGCGCGCGCCGAGTTAGTGGAGCGCGCTTAGGCTCCTCTCTCTCTCTCCCTCTCTCTCTCTCTCTCTCGGGCTGCTTTATCCGACTGCTGCCGCTGTTGCTATGAATTGGTGCGCGAAGAGAAACGCCGGGAGAGAGAGGAGAGGAGGCGAAAAAACGACGGCTCTGAAATACGGGGACTCCGGAGGAGAGAGAGAGAGAGAGGTGAAAAAGGACTTTTTGATTGACTTGCGCGCAGGCCAAGAGCGGCGGGGGGAAGGGAGAGGTAAAAAGTCATACGACGCAGGAGGTTGTTGACTGCGCGAGCGCGGAGGTACGGAGCCAGCTGCTGCTGCTGCCGCTGCTGCTCCTGCCGCCGCTACGGAGCTACGGGGAAATGAGAATTTCTACGCGTTTTCAAGAGAGGTGAGGAGGTGAGAGGAGCTCCTTGCGTTTCGGATGAATGGAGATGAGATCTGAGAAGCCCGCGCGGCTTCGAGGAGGTTTTCAATTTCGAGAGCTGTCTGCGGATGTCGGGATTTCGACTGAATTGTCAATGTCGGAGGTGAACGATGCGAATAGACCTTTTATTATCCGAAATATATTATAAGAGATTTTGCAGAAATGAGTTATGTCAATTTTAAGACGAAAAAGTATTCGGTTTTTAAATACGTTCAGATTATGACGTCTTACCAAGTTCGCTTCATTCTACTGAAAGTCGGTGAGACTTTTGAAAAATTTGCAATGATAGACTGCAATGAAAATTTAATATTTATTCATTAAAATTTGTTGTGTTTTTGCGTTAATTTATAATCTTTTAATAATACAACAATATATTTAACATTACCATCGTTTGTCAACGAAACATAAATCTTGTAGATTTTTCTTTATTATCTCTGAAATTTTTTTGATAATTTAAGTTTTATTTCAAGTTCATATCTACAAACAAGACAAACCATTTAAAACTACCACTATCAGTTAAATTATTTGATATTATAAAACGAACATACGCAGATTTATCTTAAATTATACACTCGATCACGAAATAATAGGAAGACGACGTTTTTCATGTTCGCATTGACTGAAACGACGGCCAGTAATAATGCTCCTACCAGATTTCATCTTGATAGTCTTTACGTCAAACTAATCTTTAAAATGAAATATCTTCTCCCGAATCTCTGCTAATAAAGCAAATTGCACTTATTAACATCGCGCAGCTATATAAAAATCATCATCTCAATCAAACAGTGCACCAAGCTTGTCTAAAACTAAGCAACAGGCCGATCTCGAGTAGCGGCTCGCCTTCGTTAACTAAATTCGTAATTAAAGCGCGCTCGCCTTTAAATTACAAAAAAGAAGCATCGAGAGAGAGAGAGAGAAAAAGGTAGCCGTCCAAACGGACAGGACGCGTATATCCGCGTCTGGCGATTCAATCGGAGCATCAAAACAGTCTAATGAGCACCAGAAATAAAGGCTCCCGCTCGAGTCCTCTCCAAAAGAGAAAGACATCCGGCTGCAAAAACTGACTCTCCCCCGTCCTCCCCCCGGCCAGGAGTGCATGACTTCTGTTTTCATCTATCCATCACGCGTGGCGATTAAGACGGAAAAATGGGAGAGGGCGCTCTGCCGGGGATAATTATTTTCTCTCATTCTTTCCGCACTATAAGCCGGGAGTGCGCGCGTACTTGGAGCGTACAGAGCGAGAGAGAGAGAGAGGCGCACAGGTGCATTAACCGGACATCTAAACCAAGAGCGTGACGATACGACGACTATATACCTCCGGCGCTGTGCTGTGCAGCTCTAGCTTTGGTTCGGCTCCGGCCGCCAGGATGCATCGCGGCTTTTTTTCTCGAGTTCGCGCTCTCTCGCTCCCCGCGCGCGCGCGCGCTTTATTCGCTTATACCGTATTTTCATTAACCTTAATTATTGACAAAAGAAATTGCCCTCGCTCGGCGAGTCGCGCGCTGCTGCCGTGTAGCGCCGAGAGAGCCCGCCGCCGCGCGCCAGACGCGGATTTAATATGACTGACCGTGACCGTGGCGCTATTTTTTACTGCGCGCCGCGCGGTTATGGACTGTGAGCATTTCTATCGTTCTTGGACGTTGTAGTTTGCCGCCAAATAAGGGGATTTTTATGGGTATAACGTTTATTTTACTTTTAAATTATGGGTCTAATTAGTGCTTGCGTTTTTTTTCTTTTTTTTTTTTTTAAACTTTCTAATATTTTTATTTTTACGGAATATAATGAGACGCTTGATAATAAAGTCTTTTTATTTATTTAGGTGTAAAAAATTTTTTTAAATTAAAATTCTAAAAGTTAACCAAGAAATATCCATCAAAAACATTCAACACTACCTGAATACGCCAATAAACCATTTTGTTTACAAAACATCGACAGCATCTATCAATAAACCTCCTTAATTCGCTTAACCAGCGAAAACGCTTCGAGCAATAACAACTTCGAGATTTGATTTAATCTCCCTTCTGCGGGCAGCGGCGATTCATAAATCGTATCTCTCACTCTCCGTCGTTCCTTGTAAAACATCGAGTCCGGCGTCAATTTCTCTTCCGTCACACTCGCAAAGGCCCGAGCCTGTCGCCCTATAAAATAATTATCCAACTAACGCGCGCTTTTGAAAAAAAAAAAAGTAAGTCTTTCCCGCGTGGATAGAAGCTACGGCGAGGCGCGCGTCGATAAAGCATCGCCAACGAAGGCTATATGATCAATGACGCGAGGCCGAAACTCGTTCTTATTCATTTCCCCGACGCTGGACGAGCGAGACCGAGCGGAGACTCTCTCTTTTCTCGGGAGAACGGAGAGAGAAAAGGGGATTAATAATTGTATGCGCGTACAAATTGCTTTGTGGCCTTTGTGCTCGGATGCGTTAGAGTTGACAATTGTCTTCCTACTGCCTGGTTCCAACGAATGGCTCGGGGGCTGCCGTTGTTGCATAGAATCGACACCGGCATAAATAGTCTGGAAAAGCCAAGGAAATGCATTGTCCCGCGGGAGTTGTCGAGATTTTTAAGTTGCCGTCGAATAGAAACCGCTTCGAAATGCTTTTTCAAGCGGCGCACTTTGGGAATAACCCCTTGATACTTAAGAACAAAGCCCTGCACATTCGCTTTATAATATAATAAGCACAAAAATAAATCCGCCGCGTAACAGTTACGTCATGCTTAAAACTATCGCGACAGAAACCTTTTTCGCGGAGTTTAAAAAAAGAAGAGGCAAACATCGGCGAAGTGAATCAGACTTCAGAAATCATCAATGATGCGCCCGAAAAATCTCGCGTAAGAGCCCACGAGCGAAAGAGAATATATTACGTTATAAATTCTCCGGACAAGCTCCGCTGAAAATCCCAACTCGGACTCTCCATCGCCAAATTACACGTGTTACTTTGGCCGCGGTCCAGAGCTCAAGTTTGCCGTAAATCTTAATAAAATTGATATGCGGCCAGTCGTGCCAATAGCGAGTAATAGTTTATTCATAGAACCGACGCGTTTACCCGCGACTCTGAAATGTATACGGCCCGCGATGCTAAGTAGCGAAGGAGAGTTTTCTAGAAAAGCCTCTCTCGTTATATCCCCGAGAGTTTTTCCGCGCTGCAACCCCGCGAGAAACTTTAATTGGAAAACTTGATGCGAGTTAAATGAGAGATTTAGAACGTGGGAAAATGCTACTCGGAGCTGCAGCCTTATATACATCACTCGGAAGATTAGTCAATTTTATTTCAATTGCAAATTGATTCCCAGATTCGGCGTTTTGCAAACAATGTAAACAGTTTTTAGCGCAGTGTTTTATTAGGACTTTTCTCGAGCCGTGCGAGGCTCACTCGAGCAGATTTCAGAGGCGTGTCCGGTTGAATGGGGCATTACTACTTGCACCGCATATGAATGTCTAACGTGTACTTTCATTGTGCGCTCGCTATCTTCGAGCGCACTTTTTCATTTTCCCATTAGATAAAGGCATAATATTTTATCTTGAACTTTACGGGCGTTTTTTTACCACCGCGGGTTCATATATGTATAATCCGTGGCATCTTTTCACTTGTGCACGCTCGGCTTTGCGTTTTATCGTTTTTCTCCCCCGCCGAGATATAGCATGTGAAATTCCGAAAGATTGTTATTGTTTAAAACTCGCGCGAAGTTTTACGTGCATTTGTAACGGTGAAAAATTTAAAACATGACGATTACGTTGTTTACTGTAAGGGACTATACGGTACAAAGAATGCAGGGATGAGTTCGGAAGAAAATTGCGGAGATGGATATCTTAACGTCTCATACAGATTTACTCGCTGATGTTACAACTAGTCGCATGTAGTTATTTCTTTGTTGTTTGTTTTGAAATTTCTCCGGACAGTATTATATGGATTAAAATGTCAATTTGTGACTTGGATACTTCATTAAATTTGTTCAAAAATTTTGAATTCTTAGAAATTCATCTGACGAAAATATTTTACAAATACAATCGATAAATATTAAAAAAAACGAACCATTCCCCGGTTTAGCACCCCTGACAAAAACTCGCGCAAAAGCAAAAACGCCCCGTAACATCTTCAACGCCGACCTCTCCCCAGCTCGAAAATCAATCCATAACCAATCCGTATACGATCCCGAAGGGAGAGCAACAGTCTCGCCGTCTCCCGGGTCCCCGAGAGGCGCAAGAAGCGCTGACGTCCGCGACGAAGAAGCGCAATACCGCGCGGCGTCGCGGGGAACAAAAGTCCTGGCCGCCCGCCAACGGACACCGCGGCTGCAGACACGCGGGAAGCGAAGCGCGCGCCGCGGCGTTTTGTTAACCTGCCCGTATAGCGCGGCGCGGCGCGGCTTAGCGCGGGCAAAAAGCAGATAATCCACACCGCCACGGCGAGGTGCAAACCGCGCTTTGCCGTCGGGTAACACGAGCGAGATTTTACGCCTAAAGCTCCCCTCCCGCGATTACGTTGGAAGCCCGTTGCGGAGGCCTTTTTTTTTAAGGGACCGGGAGAGTCGATAGGTTTTGCTAATGCCCGGGACGGGGAAAAGAAGAGTGTGCCAAATGCTAGAAATGCCAGAAGCACGCTTCGATGAACGATTTTATTGATTACGTATAGATAGATCGAGCTTTGGCCGGAGTCTGGCGCTGAATTAATTGATGAGTCTTTTTGCCGAGAGAGTTATTTTGCGGCGGAAAAGAAGGGTGAAAATTGGGGCTTACGTAATCGAAGATTTTCACTTGCGAACTACGTTGCGTTTGGAAGCTTTTAGAATCTGCGAAATTTTTGGATCGTTTATAAAAGGAGAGTTAATTTAATGCCAAAATGTATTTTCGGTACCTAATGCAAATATTGGTAAGAAGTGAATTTCGTAAAATTTGCTTGATGCTCGATGCCCTTAAGATTCGAATGTCTTTACCTCTCCTTACAGTGCCTCTCAATAAACAAAATTGCCCCTCCTAAAAAAAAATCCTTTTTATCGTGTCAATTCCTAAAAATCCAATTTTAGAAAATAATCACTCGCATCCAAGCGTTCGCCGCGTGAGAAAGAGCTTTAATACGCGCACCTGACGGATCATCAATTTCAGCGTGCCTGAGAGTGCCGTATAAAAATAAAGCGTCCGGGCAATTGAGTATGTTGTGTCTGCTCCGAACGTCGGTCTAATACTCGCGCCGAGTTTCACGCGAGATAATCATTGGAATTGACTTCCATCGCTTTAGCCGCGTAATGAGGTGGCGATCTTTTTATTTATTTATTGCAGATTCGAAGCTTGAAGGAAGTTAGTTTGCCGAAGGTTTTTACGCAAGTTAAGCTTACTTTGAGATTCAAGTAGTAATGCGAACGCCTGTTTAAGCAGTAATTCGAGAGGGTCTTTTGTTTGTATTTACATTGTTTTCATTGAGTTTGAATTTTCTTTTATAAGTATTACTTGCTGAGATCGCAAAATGGAAATTATTGTATTTTTTATTTTAGCAGCTTTTCTCGGAAATAAATTGTATTGTTAATTATACATAATAACTTGTATGTTTAGGTATTACTTTTAATAAAGAATATTATTATTAATATTTTTAAGCAAAAATATTTAGTTTTTTCTTATATATACAATACCGTGTAGTACTTTAATATTTACGCAAAACTAAATATTCTTTTATTTTATAATTAGCTGCATTTTAGGAGACTGTAACAATTATTGCCTACAAGTAAAATTTGAAGTTTAAGTCAATTTTGTAAAAGCCTTTGTGTTTAAAGTATCAAGTATACGTTTCTTCCGTCTGTATTCACAAAGAAACGTAATATAAAGCATACAAAATTAGTTTGTTGTTCAGCTCCGTAATTTGAGGCAAAACATCTTATTTTAAGAACGTATATTCACTGTGAAAATTCGATTTCATGGTTTTAAGTACGCAGTATGATGACTTCCAAGATTACGAAGTGGAAACTTTCATTGATTACTTGTAAGTGATGGATTTGCTTGTTATTCCTCCTTGAAATTTGCTGAATATAAAATTAAGTTCATTTCCTTAACCCTGTGGCGTTCAGATTTATCAGCATTAACTGCGTTTGGCGTATTCGAACGAAAACTTTGTAACAAGGTCTTATTCTTATTCATCGCGCTTCCGACGAAATTCTATTTATTTTCAAAGAAAATAAAGCTATGTTGTTTCCTGCTATTATGTTATTCAGATCGCATTCAAGGTAATATCTAGCATTAATATTAATTATTACTAACAAATGAATATCTGGGTTGTTTTTCATATAGGATGTATAAAAGTTGATGTATTTTTTCAATTTTTAGTAACACATTAAATAAATATCTTAAATAATTCCATTCATGATATACAATACAGTAAATATTCTTCAATTTTTATTCGATCTACTAAGCCTAAAAAATAAATGTAGGTCAATCTATAAATAAGTTTTATCACTAGAACGAAAATTTTTCCAAGCGCAGATGAGGGGCTCTTATTATAACTCAAAATATTTAAAGAATCAAAAAGCCTTTCTACACAAAAATAGCCTCTCCTCCGCGCGTCTCTCCGGGAAAACTCTCCGCTCTCGAAACCGCTGAAAATCGCCTCCTCGCTCACTCGCACGCGTCTCGAGCGCGCTCCGTCGCCCAATTATATAAAAGCGGCTCCACGCCGGCATACGAGGAAGCGCGCGACGTCGCGGAGTCCCGAAAAAAAGCAAGACGCGCGATGAGACGGCGAGGCGCATCGTCTACCCTTTCCCTCCTACCGCAAGTATACCGAGTATTAATAAAACTGAAACTCGAGCCTCGCAGGAGAAAAAGAGAGAGAGAGAGAGAAATAGGGGGCTCGGCGTCATCAACAAAAAGACTCGTTCCCGTTGCGGGCGCTGCTTGGTATCTAACGAGTATCTTGCATCTGATAGCGCAGCCTTTCGAGAGGAGAGTCATCCCCCCGATGGCCTGTCCGCGCATAGACAACGGCGCAGTTTTATTTCAGCTCGGCCTACGTCTTTCTACTGTCTCTCCACCGAAGAGAGAGAGAGAGAGAGAGAGAGAGGAAAGAAAGAAAGAAAGAAAGAAGAGGAGGAGAAGAGCCCTTTAAGCGCGCCGCAGCTTTTCCTAGTACTAATTAAAATTGACGCAATGGTTTTTACGAATGGCAGGCGAGCTGCTGCCGGCCTTTTGCCGTACGTTCGATTTGCTCCTTTTTTATGGTTATTGCTCTCGCGCGCTGCAGGTGAGTGGAAATTTGCGATCGCCGGGCTCTCTGCGGTGTCTTTTCAATTTGCGTCTCGGACGCTGAAAACTCTAATTGGCTCAGCGGACCAAGACTTCTTGCGGGCTTTTGCTTCAAATCTTCTCCGAGCGTTTTAACGCGAGGAAGATGAGAAATTTTTTTTTTTTTTTAATATCGGGGCTTTATTCGATTTCGTGTCGTAATTGATGGAATTTACGATGCAGTGGCGTGCTCAGCGTGTAGTAAGTGAAGTTGAGGGGCATGAAATTTTAATGAGTTTTATGCTTCGCGTTTGAAAAAATTTATCTTCATTTTTCGTTGGAGCTACAAATTTTATAAAAATTATGATTTAATTTGTTGCCTTTGTAATAAAACGAAAAATAAGATAATTAAACGATTAATGAGACGAAAATCTAGAATACCTGACAAAAATTATTTACCCTTTTTATGGAAAATATGTAAATTTTAATTAATATTAATATTATACGATAAGATAAATTTGAAAAATTTGTAGTTACAATGAACTGCTGCTTACGCCATCGTTACGCACTAAAAGTTAAGTTCAAGCTTCTGTATTTTACAGTGCTTCAGGTCTAACTGTAAATCAGAGCCGAAATAATCATCCACTCAAAAGAGCTAAAGTAAGAAAAAAAAATGGAGTCTCTCACAAATTTCATCGCTCCCCAAGACTCTGTACAATTAAATATCAAACGCAGAAACGAACCCGACTACAAGCTGATTTCACATCGCAATCCCTGCAATGTAGCCTTAACGGCCGAGCAAAAGCCAAGGTTTATATCGTCCATTGCCGTTTTACGGTTGTAAAGCAGCAAGGTATAAATATTTTTCTTTCCGCGTTATTACTCGTTATTGCCCGAGAAAACTCTTGAAGCTCAGGTCGCGGTTTACTTCATGCACTCCAGTGGGAAAGGACAAAAAGCATTTGTCACTTTGCCACGCTCTGCTCATCGCCGCGCTGCTTAGAAAACGCGGATTGCGATCAATTTTTGTGGATAACGGTCCAAGACTCAACGACCGGAGCAAATTGTCCGATTTCCAGGAACGAGCGATGATTAAGGGCGAAGTTGCGCCTTAAACACTCGGGGGAGCATTTTTTTTAATAATATCATCGAGAATCGCTTTTAAGATTTCAATTATAAGTCGGCTGGAAAATTATATTGTGCTGGGGAGATTACAAGGGAACCTGGAAGTTTATGAAATGCATGCCTTTTTTATTTTAATCTATGATTCACTTTTAATCCTATTACTGCACAGACGGTTTAATAACGAACGTAATTACATATATAGATAATTATATACTGTAATTAACTTACGTCTGTTAAAGCAGAAACGCAGTATACGTTGACTAATAATAGTTTTTCTATAAGGCCGTATGTGCTTCTATTACGGTTAAAAGATTTTTCTCCAATACGGTTAATAACCACTTAACTTATCCTATATTTGTAATTCTGATTACAGGCTAAAAATTTTAAATATTTTTTTGAGTAAATGAAATGAAATTTTTAATCGGTTTCTAAAACCCTCGTCACTTATATCCTTACAGCCGTTATACGTTCTAATTAATTCTAGACGCTAATTAAATTTATACAGCTTATTTTTCAAAATCATAATGAAATACAATTAATTTGCAAGAACAATTCACTATTGACTTAAAGCCCAATTATATTTGAAAAAAACTTATTTTAATTTTGATTAAGTTCATAATTATAAATCTCATACGTTGAAGATTTTAATTAATTTTGAAATTAACGAGTTATTACTGGATAAGTAATCGTTTTTACAAGCCTTTAATCAGTAAAAAATGAAAAAAAAACGTTCTTTTCTTTGTCCACAAAGTAATAAATTTCAAAAAGCAAGAACCCCTTGCCAAACGTCGCATTTCCGTCTCCGCATAAATATACACCTGCTTATTGAAAAAAAACTCACCCTCGTCGATTTCACCAGATCGCAAACCGCAGAAAACCATCGCTTGTGCACCCAAACTTTACCCGTCGACAGCAATCCATCAGCGCCTAAAACTATACGCATCTCTCGCCGCGAATCCATCTCCGCTGCCCTCGAAATCCGCGCGATCGCCGACGGGAAGAACGTCGAGCCTGAAGGCGCGCGCGCAGCAACAGGTGTCGTGCACGGGCCGGCGAGCAAAGAAGAGAAAACCTCCCGTTTCGCAGGTGAAGAAAAAGACTCGCGCGCAGCTGCCGACGCACGAGCCGAGGCTGGCCCGATGATGCGCGGAAAAATGCCGCGCGTATTAACGGCTCTATCGAGCTGGAAGAATAGCCGCCGAGCGGAAGTATCTGCGGTCTGCGATCCGCGCGTAAACGATTTTCGGCCCCGCTCTTCCTTTTTCTCTCTCTCTCTCTCTTTTTTTTCTTTTTATCCTCTATGCGCCGCGCGCGAGTCGATCCGCGAGCGGACGGGTTTAATTAAGTGTTATTAATGGACACGGCGGTGGTATGCTGCCGAGTGCTTAAAATCTCGTCGATTTTGTCATAGTCGATTTGTGGAAGCCTCGTTTTTTCGCGTTTATTATATGGGATGCTTGGAATTTTAATGCGATTATATTATATATTGGCATTCTTGCTGGCATTTTCTTTGGGAAAAAAGTTGAAAATTTTTCGGATGATTTTAATTCGGCATTCATTGAATCTTGAACGCAAACTTTAGTAAAAACTTGATGGGTCTCATTTTATACTTGAGATAATTTTTCTTCGAACTAATAAGGAATATATATGATACCTGTAATTTATTTACTTCTAAATTAATTTGTTAGCATGAGAGTTTTTTTCACTATCTAAATGGTATTTTATTAAATTATAGTCACGAAGAAAAAACATTTTCATTAGAATTAATTTCTTAATAATGAATATGCAATTACAAACAAATCACTTCCAGGTTTGCTGCACCAGACAGATTTTTATATTGTTTTCAAGAATTTACATGCAATCGTCAATGTAATGCAATAAAAACAGTGCTGTATATGGGAATGTTTCCCATATTGCATATGAATGCATTCAAAGTTGCTTAGAAAATTTTATAATGTCTGGTAAAGGTCTTCTGCATCACTTACTATTTAATTTTATGGCAAACTTTTTTCCTGTTTATAGATAATGTTATGCCACGGTGTAATTAACTGAGTAGATTACAATAATTTATTAACTCTCATGAAACAAACATGAGATAAATGAATTAAGTTTATGAAAAAAATGCGAACGAAGAGGATACTGGTAAATGAAGATACATTGAAATTTATAATTATTTACAGTTATCATAAATCTCGTTTAACAATAAAATCCTTCTATTTACTGATTTTCAATTCAAGTGCTCGCTTGGACAGACTTTCTAAAAAGCTCGAATTCTTTCGCACCTAAAATCAACATTCTCGGAAAAATAAAGTCATCAGGGCTCCGCTTCGCTCGCGATTAAAAGCATTATAATTCACCGGCGAATAAGGTAAACGCTCCTTTCAAGCGGATTCCGCGGCATCTAAAAAAAACGCTCAGAAATTGATCGCGAAGATCAGTCATCGATTTCTCAGACGATCGCCGCCCCATAACTTAATCGCCGCAGGAATCGAGCTCCGCGTCCGATAGCGCACAGCTCCTCCGGAATCCAAAGTACCGAGTAAATTATAAAGAAAAACGAGCCGTTGCGCACCGACTGCCTAAGGAGAAAACAAAGGGTGCCCTAAAAAAGACAAAAGGATGTCGGGGAGAGACATAACCGACTCGAGGTAGAGACAGCAGGAGAGAGAGAGAGAGAGGAGAGGAGGGGAGCATAAATACACATGGAAATGGAAATGCCTCCATCGGGAACCGGCCGTCGAGTTCACCGGAGACACGGCTGGCCGCCTGTCGCTCCGCTCTGCCGCTTTTCTCCCACCTCTTTCTCTCTCTCTCTCTCTCTCTCTCTCTCTCTTTCTCGCTCTCATCCTCCCGGCCTTACTCTTCTCACCTGGAACCCTTCTTCTATATACCTGCGCCTTGAGACTTCGCGGTGACTTCCTCGCGGCCCCAAGTACTGTACTCACTGGGTGTGCGCCAAGTTTCTCGAGCGGCGATTTTCTGCAGCGGGCTCGAAATATCATTTACTGTGCTGGTTTCAGGTGAAATTTCGAGGGTTGCCGTTGGAGGGACGTCAGTTTTTGAAATATTTCTTTCGAATGGAATACGTTATAAAAATTATCTATATTCTAAAATCTTCTACAGGTCAAAATGACTTCGTCGTGGAAATCTATTGTAAAAATCATTAGCTGAATAATAATCAATGAGATAAACATATCGAGAGGAGCCGTTCGAGTCTGTCTCGGACAAACAGATAAACAGGTGTAAATCAACGGATTCGAATTAGTATGCAGCTAACGTGCCACTGCCATGCATCCCCGTTAACTCGCCCGACTGTCTTTTCCTGATCTCGACGAAATTCGGAGAACGACCTGGAACCAAAAAGGGACCTGGTCAAAAATAAAAGATGTATTGCTTTGGTGGCTGCACCGCGAGAATCCTGCTATGCTTTTTGAATAAGAAAATGCTTGTAAATGTTTAGGTGCTTACGTTCGTCATCGTTACAATTATTAGGTTGACAATTAATGGTAAGCATTCAATGTGTGCATGTAACGTAAAAAATTATTTAAAGTAACAAATTATTGATTTGTTTGAAAAACTGAAAATTTGAAATCCATCGAAATGTGATTCACGAAAGTTTCTGTTTTATATTAAGAAGCAACCGCAGCGTGAAAATGGCAAAGACATTATTCCTTGTCCAAACAAAATTTGAAAATCACTTAAGCTACAGGACAGTCTGTTTACAAACAATTTATTTTCTCTTGCAAGTACATTTTCATTCAAAACAAACTATTTTTAAATCCTCGAACAAACGTAAATAACTTTTCAATTTAGAATCTCGAATCACCGCGGGTTTTTGCACCAATGCACGCTAAGTTCCGCCCGAAAAAAACATAACAGCCCGTACTTCTGACAAAAAAAGAAAGCCTACCTAGAAAAATCATGCTCTTAAACAATAGCCCCCGGGAGGATCAACAAACAGCCGCATCTCACGAGTCAGCCTTCGCTCTAATCTCCATCGGCGGTCGTGCGCACCGCATAACGAGCGCTAAAACACTTGTTACAGCCTCGCCTCGAGAAAAGAGCGCGGAGCAAGCAAGAGCGCGACGGGCTGAAAAATGGCCTCGAAGAGACAAACGTTAAGCAGAGCAAGAATAACGCGATAAAAGCCCGCTCTCTCTCGGAGAGAGAGAAAGAGAGGAAACGGCGGGGGAGTAAAAGAACGCGAGCAGGAAGTAAAAAAAGTTCCCACAATCCGGCTCTCTCCTCCGGGAGTAAACAATGAGGGCCGCCCTCTTCGGCCGCGGAGCGGAGGAGAGGAGAGAGAGAGGATTTTCAGCGGCAACACCCGTTACATGAACCCCCGCGCTCTGCTCGCGCGCTCGTCGCTAGTAGCGCATGACAGGTAGCGCACAGGTGTACGGGGCTTGTGTACACGGCTCGCGCGCGCGCAGCCAGAGAGCGAGAGAGAGAGAGAGGCACTCGCGCAGAGTGCCGCTGTTAGCGCATCGCACTATGACTAATTATGAGCAAGAGCGGGAGCCCTCTTTCTCTCGCCCCCGTAAGAGTGCCCGAGCTATATTATACCCTCCAATCTCGATCCTCTCCGCCGCCTTTTTTCTGATTCGAGTCCGGGCGAGTGTGAGCGTGGGGCTTCTGCGCTGACGAGGTTCTTTCTTTCTTTTTTTTTTTTTTGACTTTCTTTCTTATTCTTTACCTTCGCGGTGTTGCTTTTCAGAATTATAAGTAGAGGTTTTTGGATTAATGTCATTATAAAAATTTATACGCATTAAATAAATATTTAGGAAACTATTTTAGTTTACAGAAGTCGTTATTATAATATTGATTAATTATAAGATGCAATTATATTTCTACAAATCTTTTAAAGTCAGTTTTGAGGACAGAAGGAAATAAGAATTGATCTCGAAAATCATAGTGAAAAACATCTTGATTTTACATTAAAAAATATATATAATAATAATATAAAGTCTAAGTCGCCTGATATACGTATTCAATAATAAAATGATCATATAAATGTTTCATTTTATTTGTACGATTTTACCTTGCACCTAAAATATTAAAAAACCGCTGCCAATTCATTGGCACTTAGCTTCCTCTTAACTAATTTATCGTTCCCATATTATCCTCGAAATTCATTAAACACAATTGATTTCAACAACATAATTTCAAACTATTTTATATTTAATTAACTATTTATTTTTGTACTATTATTTTATTTTTATATGTCCATTTTAAATTTAAATAAAAATTTTGTTATTGGTATATTTAAAGTCCTAAAAAACAGAATAAAAATGCATGCGCTAAATTAAGCTTCGTACAAGTCGTATCAAAAAATAATGTTCAATACAAGAGCAAAAAGGTGATTTTAACCTTATGTTACCTTATCACACTATCTTCGTTTTGAAGAAAATTAAATAAAAATTGTGTTTTTTGTTATATATATAATTGCAATACCATATACATATAATAAATATTCTTTTTAATTTTGAAAATTTAGTTAAAGATGAAAAAAATAAGTGGTCGATAATTAAAAATCACCGATTATTCACTAAGATATAGTAATTCAACAAATTAAAAAAAAAAAGAAACCTTAATATCTTTGGACATAATAAGTTTCATAAGCAGAAAAACTATGCAGCTCTAAAAATACAAAAGATCTATCTTTTTCCAAAATTTCAAGTCAACTTTTCTCTCTTAATCGTTACTCCCATAATCGTTGGATATAGAAAACCAATTTTTTTCAGTTTTCAGCTTTTTACTCAAAAAATAGTCCTCAATATGGCTTGAAATTTTTAGATTTTAGACATAGTCTTAATTACCACAATTTTTCAGGGCAATTGATAATTTAATTTAAAAGTTTTAATCTTTAACAAAAAAATTTTTTTTGTTAAAAACAAAAGAGCCATTACAGCTAGAGTAATTTTTTTCTGAAATTATAGGCATTTTTATGCTCTTTAAAATAGTTTTTGTCCGATTCAAATATCTTAATCGTATCATTAAAAGCAGACACACACATCATCCATACAGACATTTTTCAAAAACCATTTGTTCTTGTTCCTGACACCTCAAAGTACAATTATAACATGTTTATAGAGCAACTCCAAAAATTACTATCACAAAGCTTCCTCTAGGAGGAAGCAAAAATAATTTAAGAAATGAAGCTTTAAAAATGAAAAAATATATCGCTGTCAGTTGAGTTGCAAAATACAGAATAAAGTATAACGTTCCGGTTAAAAAGATACTAAAAAGTTAAGTAACTAAAGTTTTCCCCGTATTGAAAGTAATTTAAAAATAATTTTTCCTTCAACGTTTAGCGGTGTGAATGTCCCTGCCGTCTTTTTCTCGCTTCGTTCGCTCTCTTTTCCTTCGGATCGAGCGCCTCTTTTTTTTAACGTCTGGCCTCTCTGTCTTTTCCTTCAATTTTTTTGTTCCCATTGTAATGGTTAGGAGTCAAAAGAACACCGCCGAGAAACGGTGACGCGACAAATCCTCGTGCAGCGGTCGTCGCCTTTGATTTAGAAGGAACTAATTCGCGCCTTCCGGTAAAACGTGGAGTCGGTATCCTCGGGTAACGAATTGTGGGAGGGAGAAATCGAGATTTTCCTCGTGTTTTACGCTCGAATCTTCGACAAATGCTTTCGAGCGAGTGAATCCTAAGGGTCGTTTGTTACTACCTGGAACAGGTGTTAGAATGAAACACGATTTTGTACTTACTAAAAAATTCATTTACTTTAATTAATCTCATTTTTATTGAAATCTTGCTCAGATTTTTTTTGTAATTTATTACATTATTCTTTCTTTGTTGCTGTTGTGCACTAAAAATATATTTAAACTCGAAATGTGATTAAATTGAAAATGTTTTATAAAAATTAATACAATTATTAATATAATTAAATTTTGTTGCAATTAAAAAATTCTGACTAATGTACAAAATATAATATTTTCAAAATCGTATTTGCTTTTACATTACATTCTTGTATAATAGTTTTAAAAAAATCTATGAATTATAAGAAATCTCAATCAATAAATTCACCATGAAGAATTCATTTAATTAAAGTGTTATTTATAATTTTGATTATAAGAAACTTGGCTTGCCACGATAATCAGAAACAATAAATTTTATAGACAAGTGTACAAAAATCCGGGTGAACGTTTAATTGCAAGAAATTTAATTATCAACAACAACTGTACAGTAAATGTTGTAACCAAATAAAGGAAACAGAAAATAAGTAGATAAAAAATTTTGATACAGTTTTACATTAGCAATCTAGGATCTAATAAAAATTGTCCGTAACGTCAGAATCGCACTTAATGAGTCGTACAGAGACATTTTTCTCAAACAGCTACTTGCGGTGTCTTCTTTGACGTCTTTACACCATTATCTCGACATCGCATTGACGTGTCCACGCGCGGGACCTATTGTTTTCCTGACACTGATTTTTGTCAAGCTGCCATTTTTGTGTTCAGCCAGCGTTACACATTAGAAGCTTATTGTAAGAAAACCGAGAAATCTAGAGGCAGATAAAAAAAATATAGAGCGGAAATGGAGTAATAACAGAAAGAAGAAAGAAATAAATGAAAGAAAAAATCCATTTTAAAAAAAGTAGTCAGATTTTTATTCGGTGTTAAAATTGCTGCCCTTTGTGCTCGTAATGCGTTCAAAAACTAAAGCCGCTAAAGATGTTGCAAAAAAACGTATACCTATTAAAAATCAATTTGTACGATACTGTCGAAGCAGCTAAATCTCAACATCAGCATTCTCCCAAATACATATTATTATTTCTAAAATGGAACAACAGCAGGTGTTAAAAAAGCGTGTTAAGCTCAGCAACAAAAATACTGCCGGTGATTGCGAAGAGTGAGAGAGAGGGAGAGAGGGAGAGAAAGGAAAGAAGGCTCGAGAGGAAGAGGGGCTCGCGAGATAGAGCGCGAAGTAAAGAGAGGGGAAACACGGAAAGGTAGGTAACATCCTGTGTCGTGGACGAGACGACCCCCCGTTCACGCTCCGCTGATTTTACACCGTAACGCTGATTTCATAAGCATTCCTCCTTTCCGGAGCGGTGCGCGCCGAGGCAATGAAAAATTCAAACGCCCGGCGCGCGATAATCTCCGTCTTCTTTTTTTTTTCCGCCGCGGCCGGGCCTTTTTTCTGCGCCCGGCCTCCCCCCCTTCCCCCTCATTGCATCGCGTGCTCGTTATTTGTCCGTAGGAATTATGTAGATCAAAGTCCGAGGGGTTAAAACTCGGCCATAGGATTTCGGTCCGCTTGACGCTCCGCCGCGGCCGCCGCCGCCGCGATTCGACCGGGAGATTGACGGCCGGGAAAAAAATTACGTCCGCCTGTTATGATGCGGGGGCATCGCATCAAGTGCAACGATTCAAAATAGATCTTTATCGCGATTATTTACTTGGGATAATGCACCTCCTGCGCATGAATTAAAGATGGGCGTTCGCGTAATTTTCAGGGGGTTATCATATTTTTTATGATTTATTTTCAGATTTTAATGGGATTAACTGTGGCTTAGAAGGACGGACGCCGCGTTTTGCCGGACGGTGAGTGATATTTATAAATAACGCGGGTGTATGAGTAATTAAACTAAAGTTATTTAGTGCAATCGTTTTCTTTAAAAACCTCGGGTAATTGGTTTGCTTTATAAATATTAATAGATTGCCGTTTATGACAGGAAGTAACAAAGATTATTTATGTTAACGTATTCTTGAACTAAAAATGTATGGAAATAATATTAAATTGACGGTTTTTGATTCTAGAAACTTTAATTCATTCCAGAATTTAAATTTTATTTGGTAAGATTTTTATAAATAACATACTGTAAAATATTACAATGTTAGAAATAGATCTGAAAATTTGGGTTTTAATATTAGAAACCACCCTTTGAAATTAAATTAGAATATAAATTTTCAGATGTTTATGTATCAATATAAAAAATATTTTGATCTTAAAAGTTATTTAAAATTAACAGTAACATTCATTTCACCGATAGTAATATGTATTATAGCAAGTTGTTTTTTTTTTCATTTTGACTATTATATTAAAATTATAATCGTGAGATTCTAGTTACTCTCTGTAACGTAATATATTAATGAATTAAGTAATGAGTAATTTCCTAAGCCTTGTATATGAAAAATAGAAGCAAGATAAGTTAAACTTAATTTGAAATCAATTTTTAATATAAAAAAAAAATTATTCTTTCTGAAATTTTTAATTGAAAAACTATAGCTGCATTTGTATATAAAACAACTTGATTAATAAAATTCTTTTGCTATACTATATACAATTGAATTCGTAATATAATTGATTCATATTTTAATTAAAGTTTAATTATTATTTGAAATTTAATGTAAAATTATATACTTATAAATAAAAACAAAATTCATTTGAAAATAAAAAATTATTTCAAAAGCAGTCGCAATACCTCCCCGAACAAACGAACAAAGTCATCTTCGCGCCGTTCAAACATCACGTCACGCAAGGAAAGAGCAACACCTATAGCTGATGAGCGACATCACAGTGGTGCCACTTACCGGCTTCACGAGGGTAGCAACAATTGAATAACTGATTAATCGGTACTTGCTTAATTATTATATTAAATTTGAAGTAAAATTTAAAATGTAACTGTTGTTAAAAACGCAAACGCGTTTCCTGTCGCAAAGACCATCAGACATAAGTTGTAAGAAACATTGTAAAATAATAAAATAAATTAATTTATCAATTTTATTGTTTGAATATTATGTATATTTTTTATTTACTTTCATTTCCCATTAACACTACTAATCCTCACCTTTAATTTTTCAAAATGAAAATCTCCATCATATTTAACAACTGTATTTCTCAGTTCAATATTCTTAGACTGCAACATCATGCTCTGTGTGAGAGGCTGCAGAGTATAAAGCATCCTTCTGAAAAGAGTACGTGCTTCTGCATAAGTGAGATTTTCGTCAGGCTTTCGAGGGTCGTTTCTACGTTTAGAACTTATTATTCTTTGGATTGAAAAAACATTCCTCCTAAGAGATTCAAAGTTGACAATTTAATAGTACTTTCTACTAAAATTAGCAAATATAATAACAAATACTATTTTTTTTTGCTGTAGTATAGGGGTAAACCACACCAATTTGTCTTGAAACTTACGCGATTTTTTATACAATATATAATTTACACTTTTTAAATGATTTTCAACTAGGCATTAAAACACTATGTCTGAAAAACAGAAACAAATGGGCGAAAATTACCCTTATAATTATAAAAGCTATTTTTTTAAATATCATCATTACTTCTCTTTTTTCTTCTTGTTGTTCAATCAAATCCTCATCTTCAGTGATATTTTGCGGTCCTTCTTTCACATTTTCTTCACCATCAGACGTCATTTTTTGATCATCTTCAACATCATACAACATTTTTACAAATAAGTACTAAAACGCAAGTTTAAGCATGCAAGAGTATTATCAATTTTTAATAATACATCAGGTTGGGTCGTTTATACGTGGATCGTCCGATTGATTGGAATATTTGTTCATTAAATTGTACCTTAGAGATTTAAATTCAAATATTATTGTGAAAAAGTTTGTAATTTGGATAGTTTTATTTTGCTTACTTGACAAATAAATTTCAATGTCTTACGTTTTAATGAGAATTTTGTAAATACTATAAACTGTATTTCATGTATATTTATGAAAAGTTCCTGCTGTTATAATGAATACTTACTTTTTGCTTACAATTACTCGCTACAACTCACTTGATATTTTATTCTTGAAATTATGAAAAAACAAATTTTTAAATTGATAATCACTTCTATAATTAGTTTCTCACATTATTCCACTAGATTAACGAACTTCCTACACCTTGCAGATTCAAATAGGCAGCTCTCGATCACCTTCGACAAACTACGTCACACATAAAGCTTCAGCGATCTTTCGATACATCGAACATTCAAGCCGGCGTCGAGGCCAGCTGGCACTCAGGCAGAGGCGCAGACGCGCAGAGCTTCAAAAAAAATCGTGACCTCGCATCAAACTCTTGTACTTACCTTATACAGCCCGGTACAGCTGTACCGACTGCACTATACCAGTCAGTGTCAAAAGGATTGTTGTCGAGGCAGGCAGACGTCGTTGAGGTTAGACACCGACCTCGTCGCCCTGCCGTCGCCGCTCCGCTTCTCCTGCTTTTCTCCCCTTAGTTTCCCTGAGTTTTTCTGTCACGATGCGCTGTTCCCTCGCGTTCGGATGCCTTCTGCTAATGTCCGTCGTCGTCGGCAGGACGAATGCCGCGTCCGCCCACATACACACGCAGCACGGCAAAGGGAAAAATGCCGGCAGCAAGGAGAGAACCGAGGATGGGGCATTCAGCCCTCGGGATAACGAGCACTACGTCGACGGCGAGCATCATCAGGAATTCGACCATGAAGCTATACTTGGTAAGGAATTTTTTCACTCGACGTTTCTGTCAACTTTTGTGGAAATGATCTTTTATAAATCAAACTCTCTTTTTCTGTTTATAAATGTTTGATAAAATAATTAAACTATTTTACAAATATAAAAAAATTGAAATGGATAAACAGTAAAATCATACTCTGTTTAATATTTTCTAACGTTAGAACATTTTCATGAACAAATTCCTTCGTGTATAATTTATTAATAGAGTTAACTATTGATTTAAGTAATTATTTTTAACAATGTTATAAATATTTGTTTTTGTAATTTTATCACAGTTCATTAAATAATTATATTTTATTATGCAGGTAGTGTTAAGGAAGCAGAGGAATTTGATAAACTTCCAATTGAAGAATCAAGAAGGCGATTAAAAATTTTATTAACAAAAATGGATTTAAATGGAGATAAATTTATAGAAAGAAATGAATTGAAAGCATGGATTTTACGGTCTTTCAAGTAAGCATATGAAATATATAATATTTATTCTGTTGGCTGCTAAATTTTTGATTGAAGTTTAAAAATTTATATGTGATTCTATAATAAATAAATGTTGAATAATTAAGAAATTATAAAGTGTTAAATGGTATTTTAAAAAAACTATTTTATTCTAGAATGCTTTCTGATGAAGAATCAAAAGATCGTTTGGAAGATGCTGATGCAAATGAGGATGGTAGAGTGACCTGGGAAGAAATTGTCCAAGACACTTATGGTTCAGATCCAGAAGATTTGTCACCAGAAAACCATGACATGCATGAGAATGATAAAGCTACATTTGAAGTAGCTGATCTTAATAAAGATGGATACTTAGATGCAGATGAATTTAAAGCTTATACTCATCCCGAAGAGACACCAAGAATGTTAAATCTTATTTTGAAACAAGCACTGAATGATTACGATAAAAATCAAGATGGCTCTATTAGTTTTCAAGAATTTTTAGGAGATAGAGCAGAAGGTCAAGACAAGGAATGGCTTCTTGTTGAAAAAGATAAATTTGATCATGTTTATGATAAAAATTCTGATGGTAAATTAGAGGCATCTGAAGTACATGCGTGGCTTATTCCAAGTAACGAGTAAGTGTATATGTGGTTTCAATTTATATAAATGTCAAATAATTTGTAAAATTTTCATAATGTGTATTATACTATTATTTTCTGTTAAATATTATACATTTTTAGGGATATTGCTAATGATGAAGTTGATCATTTGTTTGCTGCATCAGATGACAACCATGATGATAGATTATCTTTTGATGAAATTCTAGAGCACCATGATGTCTTTGTAGGTAGTGAAGCTACTGATTATGGAGATCATTTACAAGATATTGAGCGCTTCCAAGATGAGCTTTGAGATTCCGTGATGGAGCCTACATTTTTAGCATTTTCCAGTTATTACAAAATACCCCGAAAGCGAACGTGTTTAAGAGCATTTTTGATATTTTTTAATGCCTGTGTTTTATCTTTTATTTATTACGGTGTTTTAATCCTGTACGTATGTGGTAGCTAGAAATTTAATATTTATAATTTCTTAATGCTTAAGATAATTGTTGTGTTTATATATAAAAATGAAAATTTTACGATCAAAGTTTTTTTAAGTATAAAGTCATTGCATAAAAATTTAAGGATATACTTTAATTATGTAAATAACAATTATAAAAAAATATCAAAATATTATGATAAAGGATAAATATGAAACTTGATCAATTTTCTGAAAATTCTTAATAAGACAACAATTACCTTACAATCATACTAGCCAAATTTTTTATTTTAACATTAGTTTAAAACAGTATTTATGAAAGTAGCATATTTAAAAAAAACCTTTGTCTTCCAAGGTTTATTTACGTTTTGTGCCATATTTTACTCTTGTCAACATAATGATCTGAATCTCCACACTTTACAATGTGTAAAAATTCAACTTTATTTTTCATTTTTTTACATGTATGTACTTTAAAACAGATATTTTAATCTGTATATAAAGAATGAAATATTATGAATTTAAAATTCATTGTGAAAATAATTTTAACCACTATATATTTCTACATTATTAACTATAAGTTTAAAAAGTTTATTTATTTTTATGTAACTTATAATTTTGAAGTTTTTAATACAAGGTAAAATTTATATCTAAATCTAAACCTTCACAATTTTACTCAAAGTACAATGCAATACAAAATTTTTGTAAGAAATAATTAAATATTTTCTTACGATAAGACCGATTTTATTAGTGCACTTCAAATATTGCTCGAACGAACAAAATAACTAATTTCTTCCTATAATTAAATTTTTTACTCCAATATTAATAAATTATTTCAAAATACCAATTCCTAAGATAATATTAAGTTGTATACTTACGCACATTATTTGTACAATGAATAAAAATAAAGTTTTTCAAAAAGAGATTGTATTATTTATTTTTTACTTTGAACCCTTTAAAAATATTTAAAAATTTGGCGGCAAAAAAACGGATATTGTCACCACACAGGAAATAAAGAGATTCAGGACGCCAAGCGTAATGGCCGATGTTATTACCATCGAATTCTAGAAAGTTTCATGTTTATTTACTTTGTAGTTAAAATCTTAGAGTTTAAAGAGGAAATATATAATTTTGTTCATCATGTCGACAAAATCTTCTGTCGATTTAAGAACTGAACTAGCTGAACTTGTTAAAAGAAAAGCAGAAATTGCTGTAAGTAAAAGAAGAAAAAATGTAAACAATGCACATTTACAACACGTATTTTTGACATTTCACGTTAAAAAGTTGTAAATGTAAAAAAAATGATTAGTATATGAATACATTTAATGTGTATCAGAACTATTGAAGTTAAATAAATCTACCAAAACAAAATAATTTTGAGGTTACCTTAACCTTAACCTTTACTCAAGTTTGTAATTTTCCTAAAAAGTTTTCTAATCTTTCAGGAAACGTTGGCCAATTTAGAGAGACAAATATATGCCTTTGAAGGAAGTTATCTTGAAGATACACAATTGTATGGTAATATTATTCGAGGATGGGACAGGTACCTAGCAAGCAATAAAAATACAAACAGTAAAGCAGATAAACGGAACAGAAAATTTAAAGAAGCAGAGAGATTATTTTCAAAATCTTCTATTACGTCTATGGCGGTAAATTAATTACATATAAAATAAATGCCTATCAATATTAAAAACAAAGATTCAGATGAATAATTTATTAATAAATCTGTTTTATCTAGGCTGTTAGTGGATCAGCTGAAAACGCACAGGAAAAAAGTAAGGATATTAATGGATATTCGTAATTTTTGCAACTCACAGTTACTTTACATTAATTTTAACTAGTTATAATTATAATTAGTTATAAATTAATTGACACTGTGTTCTTTTATATTCATTTTTTCTTAGTATGGTTATTCGCACCTACATTCTAGATAATTTAATTTAAATGTTAGATTTTTAGTTTTATTTACTTAATATTATTTGTAAAACAAAATAAAATGCAAAATAATTGGTTTTTATTTTACAAAAGAAAAATTATTTTATTTTGGTTGCGTTTTTATTCTTAGTTTAATGTTTTACACTTTTATTTAATTTTTTTCAACTTATTTTATTATTTAGTTATTTTTGAGCGAATTATTTATTCGAATGTTGGTGCTTAAGTTTTTATTTGTATATTGCATATGTAGTTTATTATTTACCTATTATGTAGATCAAAAAAATTAATAATTAAATATGTGGTGGTAGTTTGTTTCAAGCACTATGGTGGTTATTGTTGTATAGATAAAGTAGATTGCAAGCTTATCCTTACAAAAATAGTGTTGTAAATGGAAAATTAGATGTGGTTCATGTATTAAAAATTCTTTACAATTTATTCTTCATTTATTAAATACCTTCAGTTTGCTTTTTGACATCCTATTGAAATTGGTAGATGATGCAATGTATATTCTATGTTCTTTATTGAAATTTTTACACTCAAACAGTTTTATTATGTATAAGTCATTTCATGCATATGTTACTCGCATTGCACGTTTATCTGTGGTTCTGTTGTTTTCCTCTTGCTTGGTATCTACGTTTTGCTGTTAACAAGAGATACCTCATTCTAGTTGACCGATACAGCGAATCAGAATCGCAGATTGGAAACAGCGGCAGTGAGGACAATTGTAACTTTCCAAATTCAAACACAATTCCATCTAGCAATAGCAAAGAAGCCAGTGGGAAAAATCACACATCTGCTCAAAGTGGATATTCGCAAAACAACGGTTCTATCGGTAGTTCAGATAGCAATGTTTCATTTCCACTACAGTCGAATGGTCCCATATCTAATGGGAATGTAGATCATCCACCAGCGCCAGTGAAAGATGGACATACTAATAGTAAAGATGTGAATAAAAGTAGGCCTTCAAATAGTGCTAAAAAAAGTAGTAGTAAAAGATCTAGAAATAGGTAGGATTCATAATTTTAGGATAATTTTTCATTTCTACAGTTTCAATAGTTCATCTTCATCAACAAATTCATACATAAGAATGCGCGAGTATTTTCATTTCTATAAAAATGCCTATGGTCTAAATTTTAAATGTTTAAATGTAAAATCTATAAATATTTTATACCTTCATATGTACATTCGCATCAGCAATATTATTAGCCTTCAATAACGAACACTAAAAAAAAATTCCAACTTTAAAAGTGCTTAAAAAATATGTATTCTTAGAATATAATTATTTTAAATACTAATATAATTAACAGTGAAAATAAATATTCACTGTAAAATTTGCAAGAAAAATCGTTAAGTAAGTTCAATTCCGATTTATAGTGACGTTTAATAGAGCACATAGAATAGTTTGTAATTTAATAATTAAAGTCACTTTCTTGCAAGGTGATGCAGAGCCTGATGAAATAGTAATGCATTATATGATAAGTAATGGGATAAGTATATTAGGGCATAAAAAAGTTTTCATTTAAACATTTAAATTTTAAGATTTGATAAAAATAAAAAAAATATTCGTAAATGATAAATAAAAAAAAAAATAATCACAGCGGTCTCATTGTTACATGTTAGATGACTAGTTCCATTATGCAGACAAAATTATTGGCTTTGAGAATAATGAGACACAATGCAACATTTCCAGTATTGATTGTTTTCTCAATTAGGAGAGAACCTATATAAATTTAAAGAGATATTCTCGAAACAATTTTTAGATAGACAAAGTAAGGTATAAGTTTATGAATAATTTTTTATGCTATACAATTTTGAAACTTTTTTTATAAAAATCCAAATGTAAATGACAAATCCTATAGTTAATTTTGTTTTAAAACTGTTAGACTATATTGCGACTCACTTAAGCGCTTTATTTAAAAATTACCGTACGTGTTCTAATTGACATGCAGTTCTTTTGTTGCATTTATAGCGTTAGAATGCGAAGGACTACTAGTTTGGAGCACTTTGCTTTATGTTGTAAAATAGGAATGCATCGCATTTGACACAATTTTGTGACTTTGTGCCCACGTTTAGATGAACAAACTCTAAGGGCATTGAGAAACAAATTTTTAATTAGAATAATATTGTAAAATACATAATATTGTAATTTAGCATAAATATTTCTTTTAAAGTAACAGAAAAAAAAAATTAATTGTATACATATTGAGTTACAAAAAGTTTTTTAGAAAACTACGAACGATTGCTATTTTCATTCTATTCTTTTATAATCGTCCTTTAAATTTCCTTCAATTTCTTTCTGGTGATTTGTGTTTACGTAAAAATCTTAAATAATTTTGTATTTTTTTTTAATTTTCACTCTTAAGTCTATTACGATACAGTTGAATAAAATAATTTATTTAAAAATGTAATCGTTTAGTCTATATAAATAATTAATTTAATTACTACCTGTAACATTTTTATTTGTATTTGACTTTTTAATTAAAAAAAATTATTTACTTATAAACCTACCAAATAATAATTTACGACTTATAATAAAGGCGGTTCAAAATGCAGAAAGAAAAACTTGATACGAATATTTTAGAAAAATAATTAATAGTTTAATAAATTCAAATAATTATTATTTAATAAACCAAAACGTCTTAAACTATTTGTAAAGTAAACAATAAATTTATCTTTAGATATTTTCTATATTAAATTACAATTCTTAATATTATTTCAGTAAATCAAAAAAGATAAAGCTCGTTTCTATTTACATAATTTTAAGCTGATTCTTCGTTTCTCCACTCTAAATTCCTAAAACCTAAAAGTCAGCCCTGAAACATTGACAAATCCAATCACTGACTCGACCTATGCCTGGCCCTCCTATAAAACGGGAAGGGCATGAAAGCCTGAACGATCGAGGATTCAGCGGTGATCTTCGACGGCTTCGTCTTGGTTACAACGGCATTGAAACCGTTCTTGTCGTCCGCCGTGTAAGCAACGGTGCGAATGGAGCCGTCCGCCTCGACCACCGAATATTCACCCCTGACGGTGTCGCCGTCCCTCTCCTCCCAGGCGGCCTTGGAATCGCCGGTGTTGCCGTCGACGACGCCGTAGTTGTACGAGTACTTGGGATAAATCTGCGGGAGGGAAAGCGGCGAAAGTTGAATAAGTTATAGAGAGATGAAGCCGAGGCTGACGAGCGATTTTTTACAAAGGAAGAAAAAAAAAACGACCGTATAACAACGTAATCGTAGAGAGTTTTAGATTTATGAATATGGAGATTTTTATATGGCCTCCGAGGAATGAGAGTTCGTTATACTCGAGCCATGCTCTCGGCGCAGCCTTGATTTTCTGAAAACTGTGGCAGCCTCGGAGCATCGCAAAGGATTGTTAGAGAAATTTTTGATTTATAGGGAGTAAATTGTTCCTACCGTGTATTCAGCGTCCTTGTTCATAACGATCTCGTGCTGCGTAGTCGAGAAGGAGCGGGAGTGGCTCGGAACCGCGGAAGCTGCCAGCGACTTTCGAGATTCGGGGATGGACTGAGGAGGATCTTCGTAAATCGGTTTCGAGGCCCTTGGATTGGGCGCTTCTGCGGCTGGGGCGCAGAGTACGGAACCGGGGGATTCTTCGGTCGAGTACCATCCATTGCACGGATCGACGTTGATGTCGTTCGATCCTGCGTATCTGTATCTATAAATTGTGTAAGTTTGTATTGCTACGATTTAAGTGAAAAGGAAATTTAAATGCAAAAGAATTCTATTTTATTTCAATTAAAATTCATTGTTTCGCTGAAATTTTGATTGAATTTTGTTAAAAAAATTTAAAAAGTTTAGAGAATCTTTTGTTATGTATATAAAGTCTTTGTAAAACTTATAATTCTTTAACGAAAGTAATATAAAAAAAATTGAAGTAATAAATAAAGGAGGATGCCCACGGATTTGTAAAAAGAAAGAGATGCAGAATGCAGAAGAACGTATAAAAGTAACGCTATCTTTTAGAGATGGTCAAAATATCAACAGTACAATAAAATTTAGTCTGGGGAAATGCAGGGAAATATGTAAAAAATTAAAGCCAGTTTCATTAAATAAGTGACAAAATCAAGATTTCATTCGACATTCAGTAGTAAAAATTAAAAAAAAAAAACATTGTTTCGTATTTCCCACTTTGCAGAAACGGTAATTTTTATTTAAATACTCAAGATTTTAAAGATTCTTTATGCTGAAACCGGTTATATGCATTCCTTTTAAAATTTGTCCATGAATTTCCGTGGGCATTCTCCTTTATAAGTGACTCAAAAATAATAAAAAAAACAGTAAGTAGTTAATGTTCAATTGTCAAGTGACCGTATAAAGTAATTTGATCCTATTTTTATATATTTCAAATAATGGGCTATGTAAATTTTATTTCTCTAATTTCCTTAAACATTTATATATTCATTTTATGAATAATAAAACAAAATGTATTGCTTACTGCGAAATCACTTTGACTGGAAAGACAATGTTGATGAAGAAAAACAGAAGTACCTGGCGGAAAAGAAAAAAAAACGGTAGCGATGAAGCAATCGTATAATGACTACTTTAATTGAAGCGGTTCTATTCTCAAGATGCAATTTCGCCTCTATTTTGTGAGCTACGCCTAATTGCAATATTGAATTAAAGAAGAATCGCACCTCCCGCTCTCAATTTGAAAAATATTAAAGCTATATTATAACTGCGAATTCGTCGCAACTGTTCTTTATTCACATTTGGGAACTTTCATATTTACGACGAAAGTAAATCGAATCATTTGCGGAGGCACCGCAGTCGCATCCAATACTAATATTCGCACGTGTAATTCGCTCACGTAATTATGGCTGTTGCGGAATATAGTCGTCCATGCAGATAAGCTATTAATTTCGAGTAATCGCAAGTTCTACGGGATTGTCTGGCTAAAGGAATGCATAATTATTACGGAATGCGGAAAGTAAGACTTTCGTACGTTGCACATCGACCTCCGATTTCGGCGTTTGCAGCAAATTAAGAGTACCGTACGCCTCTTACGAAGCGTTTGATTATTTAGCAACCGAGAGGGAAATTTCGTTACAGTTTTATAGGGGAGAGCGGGGTTCGGTTTTATGAATGTGTTTTAAAAAGTAACAGTGCTCTAAAAGATTCGAAAGGATTACTGTTTCTGGATAAACATCGTTCTCTTATACAAACAGTATCTTCTAGAATCGTACGTACGTTTTGATAGGTGGTTTGATGACGAATTGCGTGTAAATTTAAGTTGTAAAAATTATTGTGAATATATTATAGTTGTTTCGAAAGAATTTATGAAGTGAAAATAAACATTACTTTTTTTATAATGAAAGAATAAAGTAGGTAAAATCTATAAACTTTTTCGTACGTTTTTGTATAAAGTTATAATAATGTAGATTATGAACTGTAAAAATGTAATAGAATTTATTAATTTTTTTTTCAATGAGACTTGATTTATTTTTTGATTAAAATTGTTAAAAAATTATTTGAAAATCTATTCTTCTCGTTTTATGTACGTAAATGTATATTCTACTTTTTTACGCATATTTATTTACTTTTAAAAAGAAATTTTAACTTAAAAATAAAAAATTACTTTAATAAATTTACCTATTTTAAAACTTTATTATTCTACTTATTTCTGATTCAAATCAAACGTTTACAATACTTTCAAATAATAGAAAACTTTTTCTACGAGTTTAGAGTTCATAAGTAAATTATTTTCTTACCTTAAGCTTCTGCATAATGATGAAATAGAAGTACACTTAACTTTTCACGATGCACGATTTCTCTAGCTCCGAAGATCTCGTAGACCAAGTTCAATATGCGACATTTGCGCGACGCGACGCTTCTTTATATACCACGGACATTCACTCGCTCGATTTTTAAGCCGGTCGCTCAAACAGTAGGGTTCCAACGGAAAAATCTTTGTAATAACAGCGGTAATAATACGTTACTATAATGATAATTACAAGCTATTGGGTATCATTTGCTAATTCGCAAAAATTTAATCAAGCTTTTTAATTTTATTTCCGAATGCTTTAATAACTGTATTTTATATTAGTTATGAAAATAAATATTAAAAAGAAAACATCAAGCCGTACCGCGTTTATGTCGGATGTACAATACTACTTCTTGTCTTTGAAGAGTATTGACAACTGAGAAAAAAAAGACATCACCTACCTAACAGGAACTTCTCTAGTTCTTTCTAATGTTTCCATAAACGATTTCAAAACCAGTTACATACTTTTATAAGAAACAATTTATTGACGTCCGCACGCACTTTCGGTTGCTTGAACAAGTGGAAAAATTCACTAGCTTGTGTACATCAAAAATAATAAAAATATTTTTTTAACAGATAAACTTATAACAAATAACTAATTTACAAATGATTCTGCTTTCTTTTTAGCTGCTTCAATTTCTTCCTCGGTTATTGTAGGAGTAACTCCACAAGCTATTTCCTCATTTCTTATAAATTCAAGTTTCTCAGCCTTTTCTTTGAAAAAATCTTTTTGTTGGGCTTGTAATTCTGCTTTGTATGCATCTAATTTCTCTTTAACTAATTTGTCACAATATTTGTTTAATAATCTTCTTGTAGAATCTTTTTCTGCTATTCTTGGATTTTCTCTAAAACAAGCAAATAATATTTATAATATTATTTATTTGTGAGATTTTATTTATTTATGAGATATATAAATAAATTTATAACTACTTACCTAGGGAAAGGTTTATAAACAAGATTCAGACGTTCAAGTAAAAATTCAAACCGTGGGTAATCTTGATTTCTTAATTTCTTTAAAATTTTTTTTCGTTTCTCAATTAATTCTTTTAAAAATACTTTTGATTTTTTATTTTCGGAAAAGTTTTGTTGATGTTCTTGTAATTGAAGAATTTCAGCAGTCATTGCAGCAACTGTTTTGTAATGCATAATAATAGACAAAGTTGAAAATATCTTAAAAAGGTTTTTTTAAGACATAAAATAGGATATAAATTAATTGCAATAGTTATAAAATATATTTGTCTGGCAATAAAAAAATTGATCTGAAGGTTTTAATAATATGTTCAGTTATTAATAGTATTTATGAAATCAAGTACATATAATGTGACTTAATTTTTGTATGACAATAAATTAAAAATTGTTAAAAAGTTAAAAATCACATACTTTTAGCTTCCATTGATCCAATATCTTGTTTATGTCGCTGTACTAATTCAAGAGTTTTTACTCTTTTTACAGTAACAAGGTCTTTTCTGCGATTAAAGCCTACAGAAAACATGTTTTTAACAAAATCATCAGCCCTGTAAAAAATATTTATAATCAAATTAAAAGAATTGTTTATATTAAATAATGGTTACAACTGCATTAATTTTATTAATATTGAACATGCACAGAATCACGTACAATAAAAGAATAAAAACAACCATTCGAAGATTTGAGATTTTAATAATACATTTTTTTTAAATTGGTACTTAATTATTAGAGCTAAAGTACTAAATTTATCAACCATGAAATGAAAAAGTTGAAGCTGTTATAAAAAATAAAAGAAAAATAGTTAAAGAATTAATATTAGTTTACAGACAATAATAGTTATTATATTTCCAGATTACATTTAATTTTTAAAAGTTGTGTTAAAAAGTCAAATAGAATGGAATGTATCATTAAAAAATTTTAGCTTACGTTTCAAGCTCTTTTGATTTGTCAAAGTGTCTTATGGGGTCACTATCTTTAATATTAAGCTCTAGTCCACCATCACCACTTTTTTCTGGCAAAATACAGGATACTTTTTCTGGTCTTATCCAGTTAATGGGTAATGGTCTCTGGGTTGAATAATCTTTTGCAATTTGTAAGAAACTTTTAGCCGAAATTGATATGTACTTAAATCGGCTCCGTATTACATTCATTTTTTCTATTTTTAATTTTAATCTAATTTTATACTAAAATTTTGTAAATATTTATATCATTAAATGATTATTTACTAATTTACTGCAGACCAATTTTAATTCTGGATTTTTTGAGGTTAGATGTACTATATATTTTGATCATCAGAACACGTGATCTAAATAAACCGCCGCGTATTTCTGATACTTTTAAAATTGTAAATTATTACATAAACTTTGAATTGGTAATCAAATTATCAAGAAATTATTTAAGGTAATGATTTTAATAATTATGTACAAAATAAAAAATAAATCTGATAGTTAAATATTTATTTTTTTTTTTATTTTTATTAGAGTATTCTGATTAAATTAAAATAATGCATTTCATTTCATAATTAGTACATAAAAATAAATAATTATGAAAATGAAATACTAAAAAATCAATTTATACAGGCTTAATAAAGTATACAAAAAATATTTATTTACATTAAAATTGATAAGTATATACATGAATAGTACAAACATTAAATCGTTATAATTATATTTTTTATATCATTTTTTATGAATCAATTTTTCCAACAACTTCAAACCATTGTCTAAGAGCATCACTCAAAACTCCAGGTAGTGCATTTATATCTCTTAATATCATGTAAAATGGAAAAGGAAAATTATCCATGTAGGAATCTATACTAAGTAATTTCCCATCTTTAAAGACAGGCATTCTAATATCTAATATGGAATCCTGCAAACGAAAAGTTTTATATTAATTTATTGTCAATTAAATAATTAAAATGTTATTCATAATTTTATTATTACAATATTTTATTAGTAATATCCTACCTTATTTAAGGGGTTATCTACAATTATGAATACTAAAAATATATCAGCAAGACGAGCTCTACGTACAGCGCGGTTAACTTTTTCAGTACCTTCTGAGAAAACACCTCTACCATCAGATATTACGACTAATAATTTGGCATTATCAGACGAATTATTTTGGGTTTGAAACATATCTACCGTAAAATCGACTAGTTGACCTATCATAGTTTTCTTTTGCTCAAACCTCATTTCTTGCATCATTCTGAAATATAAAAGAAATAAATTTTTAAACTCGGAAGATTTAAAATTATACATTTTTAAATTTAATAGCATTGTAAATTGGAAAATGTTTTTGTAAAAATTAATTTCACTACTAACCTCGAGCCACTTTGTTCGCTAAAAGGCTCTCCTAGAGGATGAAGTACGTTTGTTGCTTCACCGAAACTTAAAACTGAGAGTTGACCTGCTTCAAGATAGGTCATTGCTTTACTTATCAAAGACAAAGATTCAAAGGCTAGTTCCTTAGAGTGATTATCGGCCATACTACTAGAATCGTCAATTGCGAGCACAATCTGATAGTCTCTTTTTGAAGGCTTAGTTCGTCTCAACCAGATCTTGTCCTTTCTAAACTGGCTGGCAATGTAAGGAATGATTTTTCTCATGTTAATTCTTCTACCCGTGCGATAGTCTCCTTTCAGTCGTGAAGCTTGCGTCGGTTCTAAAACTAGTCTCAGTTTTTCAGACAAATCGCGGGCTGCTGCGTCAGTGACAGCGCTCAGTGTGTTCCAGGCTGCAACAGCTTCTTCAGTTGTTGGTACTTGCGTCCATTGACTTAACGTATTCTCTACTTCAATTCTTCGTTTTTCTATTTGGGTACTGGATAATAATTCATTTTCAATTTCGGTAATGTTTGTAAAGAAGTTCGATTCTGTTCCGCGTTCGACTCTCATAGTTTCCGCTGCCTCTCCTTCAACGTCAACAACAGTTTCCAACTGTCCATCTTCCACTCGACCTATAATATAAAAAATATGTTTAAGTAACATTTAATATAATAAAATTCGTTGGGATGATCCAAGTTTTTTCAGTTATTTAAATTATTAAAACTCTTACCTTTTTCCTTTGAATCCTTTTTGTCTTTAGATTTATCCTCATCAGATAATTTTTCAGGATTTTGCTTTACAGTATTTTCATCTTCGACGATTTCTACTTTCTCATCCTCGTGCATCTCTACGTCCATTGGTTCTTCTTCTTCTTCTTCTTTAGGAGTTTCTTGCTCTTGCTCTAGATTTGAAGCTTGCTCTTTAGATTGTTCTTCTGTAGCTGCATCCATCGCATAGTGATCGAATGTCTCTTTTTCTTTGACATGTTGACATATATCTGGATCACCCTCTTCATTTTGCTCGACTCCTTCTTCATCATTGTCGTTATCAGGTAGATCTTCTTTAGAATGAATCATTGTTTTGAGTTTTTTCTTTTCCGGTTCTATATGCTCCGCCAATGTATGAGTTTCATCACTCTGGCCTGGATTCTTTCTTTTTTCATTCTAAAACAAATTATTCGAATAATTACCTAAATAACATCATTTTAACAAATTCAGTACTTATATGATTAATTTCAAATTATTTTTCTTACCCGTTTTGTCTCAGTGTTTTGATTAGGTATTGGCTGACTCTTCTCCATAGATGATCCAGAATGGCCAGCATCATGTTGTTCGGCCTGTGACTGCCCCGTACCTTTATCTTGTTTTTCTTCTTGCCAATTTTCCGCGTTAGATTCTTCTTTCGAATCTGGCTCATTCTCTGCTTTATCAGCAACTTGATCTTTTGAGCCACCAACTTGTTGATCTATTTGTTCTGAAGCATCAGTCTCTTTGGATGCATCGTCTGCACTAGGCATCGCTACGTCTTCTAGTTCTTTTTCCTTTTCATCCGTGTTTTCACTTTCTTCTGGTATTTCCTTTTCTGCTTCAGATGGTTTATTTGTAGCATCTTCTTCATTTGGTGCTTCATTTGAATCCTCTTCTTTATCAAGGTTATCTCCAGTTTTATCTTTGTTATTTTCAGCTTCATCGTCACTAGAATCGTCATTCTTTATACCGTCATCTTTCTGAGACTCTTCGTTTTCAGCAGTTTCTGTTTCTTGAGTTTCTGGTGGCGGCATAGCTTCTTTCATTTTGTCAATATCAAACGGATTTTCTTCATCTTTTGGTTCATCATCATCCTTCATATCTTCGTCTTCTACATTCATATCCTCTGGTAAATCTAATGGCTCAGGTTCTGGTTCAGGTTGATGCTTCCCGTGATAAGGATTCACTTGATCTTCGTCATACTCTGGCTCATCTAGTTCATTAATTTCTTTTTGCTGCTCTTTTTCTTCTTTTCCCTGGTCATCATCATCATCTTCGGGATTTTCTTCAGTTCTATCGTCTTTCGCCCCAAATTCTTTTTCTCCTAAACAATGAAGTAAATAATTAATTTAATTAAAAAATATTTTGTAAAAATTAATAAAATTGAAAATATATAGGTCAAATTAAATCTTACCAGTTTTCTCTCCGTCGCCAATTTCTTCTTCATTCTTATTAGTTTCCTCGCCTTCGGGTTCTTCGTCATCATCGCCCCAAATCTGCTCATCGAGCTTATCAGCTCCGTCTCCAGTGTCACCCATTTGCTTATCTGCGTCATCATTATCGTCATCTTCATCTCCTTCTTCATCTTCTTTTTTCTCTACATCCTGCAGCTCTCCTTCGAAATCCTCTGACATCTCAATACCTTTATCTTCCTCCGGGCATTCTTTATCCTCTGGTTTTTCTTTTTCTTGGCCAGCAGGTTTTGCATCTTCTAACTGATCTTCTGTTTCAATTTTGTCTGAAACATCCTTTTGACCTTCGCCATCACCTAAACCCATCCCTCCTTGACCCGATGTTTCTGTACCTTCGCCATCCCCTTCTTCAAGGTCCAGATCCTTAGGAACGCAAAAGCCGTTGGTAGCAAGATCCAAAAACACATTCAATTGCATATGCAAAATTTTGCAAGTAACTCTAAGAGATGCAATTTGTTCGTTCAAATAAAACTGAACGAGTAAAAGGTATTGCTGTAGTAGAGGTAAGCATTTCTGAAGAAGCCTGTAAAATAAAACATTTAATTTATGTCAGCTAATTTTAATGTCGGAATTAAATGGGAATTGCTTATAACATACCTGCAATGATTTGTAACAATTTTGGAGTCCGCAGTAAAGATAGTGTTTAATACAGAACGTAAATTTTCGTAAATTTCTTTTAATTTTAATGTCTTTATATCAGTTTCAATCGATTCTACTAATTTTTCTCTTAGTTTATTCTTTTCAAATTGATCTTCATTTTCATCTTCTTTTTGATTTTCATCTTGGTTTTCAAATTCAGAAATAGTATTAGATTTGTACTTATTTTGGATTACAACTAAAATCATATTTACTAACATTTCTAAATTTGTTTCATATTTATCAAAATTCATTTTACAAGGTGAAATGGACTTTGATCGTGGTTTTGAGTCAGTGCATATCTCATCAAACTTATTTAAATTACTTTCAATATTTGTTTGGACAAATAAAATGTTTTCCAATAATGGATGTCTGCCTTCCTCTTCAGCATCAAACATTGTTGCAAATTGGATAATCTTTTCCTTCACATTTCTTAATGAATCAAAACTTTGCTTCAAGAATTCAAAATGTTTTGATGTCAAAAAGAAAACTTGCGCGTCATTTTTTTGGTTTTCTTTATTAATCATGTATTCTGGGAAAGCAGAACTATATTTCTTTAAAATATTGACTACTGCCTGTAAACATTCCTTTACATAACTGTTCGCTTTTTCCCAAGTGTCATCACCTTTTTTACAGTTAACAATTGACAGATCGTCAATTTTCAAATTGTATGAATCGTCTGAGATTTCAATCTGACTTTCATTTGGGCATGCTTGCAGATATATGAGGAACTGTTCAAAGCACGCTTGTCCTATTATTAACAATTCTCTTAAATTGCTAGAAATCGTCCATAAATCTTTTTGCTTTCTAGTTATAAAGTCATCACTATTCATGCTGGACAAGTTTGATACTTGAATTCGCAAGCTTACAAAGTAATCAAGAACTGAAGCAAGCAATTTCTTTTGCTTATTAGCCATAAGCATGAGATGAGTAGAGAAGCCTTTACACCACTCAATATTTTGGGCTCCTAAATCAGTTTTGCTTGTTAGAAGTGTACGATTCAAGGCATTAAGCTTTATTAGCGAGCCGTAATAGTATCTGAAAATATTATATTTATTAAAATTATAAAACTTTTTTTAACACAAAATAAAAAATTGTTAATTTAAATAAATAATGATACCTTTCGCAACCATCCCACTGTACTAATGTTTTCTTATCAATTACTCCAGTCTCGAATGAATTTTGAAATACGGCTTTTAACTCTATAGGCGGTATAGTAAAATCCAAAACTTCATCTATTCTATTTTTCCATGCTAAATTTCCTAATCTATGCGAAACACCAAAACCTATTAAAGCCTTAAAATAATCAGCTAAAGCCATACGTTTTTGTTGTAAAATATTCTTAGCTTGAGATTTTTGCTTTGGTTTTGGTAACGTCGAATCGATTTCGAGAGCACGTAAACGTGAACTATGTGCTACGAATTCCTCAATGAATTCTTCAAAACCAACTCTTAAGCCAGGATAAAGGGAAGTCAAAATAGTTTCTTTGCACAGCTTTTTCGCTCGAGTTAAGTAATGATCATCGGCTCTTGCAATTATATCTATTTTGGTAGGTGGCATATTAGTAAGTAAATCTTTTGGTGTAGGAATAAGGTAATGTTCTGGATCAATAGTGCAATTTTCTTCACTCTCTGGACGGTCCCAAATGCCCTAAAAGAAACAAATTCATTTTTTAATTTCTATTAAAAATTAGAATTACATTGGTGCAATTTTATTTAACTCACAGTTTCGCTTTTGTAAACAGGTTTTACGATCAAGAAGGGCGTTACAGATTCTTGTAAACTGGTCTCAAACTCCTTGATAAACTTGTGTAGCGCACGATGAGTTTTTTCTACAGTTTCTTTTACTGACCAGTAATTGATATCGTTCCAACGAGCAATTTTAACGAAGTCCTTCAGTTTTTTTTCAATTGGCGTTTTGATAGAGTTTATTTTAGAATTTATATCTGGTAAAAATTGGTTGTAGTAATTGTAAATGTTCCAAGAAATGGCTAGTAATTCATCTCTTTCAATGCTTGGACTCAAATAATAAGTGTGACAGTGGAACGTTAAAATTAATTCTAGCCGCGGTTCAAATTCAACAAGAGGAGATTCACTCATGAAAGTTTCTAGTGACTCTATAAATTTCTTGGTTGTTATAGGCTCTTTATCAGAATTTTGTTCACCTACAAATAAATGTTGATTATTTATTTTTATTTAAACTTAAATATGTGAATAACTTTTCAATATAATATTACCTGAAGGTTCTTGCTCTTTAATGTAAGATTCAAACAAATCATACAAGAAAAACCACCATTTTGATGTACGTGATTTCAATCTTAAATGAGCTGTCATTAAACAATCCTTCCAGCAAGCCAGCTCCAATTTTCGCCATGAAATAATTTGTTGTGTCAGTGCTAAGGTATACTCTGACAAAGAGACACCGCTGTGAGCAGTTTCTTCCCATTCGTGCATTTTGACCAACAGTAACTCTAAACCAGTTAAAAATCTTGCTACTGCTGAAGTGACAGGGAAAGAGTAGATTCTCTGTAGAATTATCTGTATTGATATTAGCGTTGGATGTTCTGGCCATTCTGTCAATAACTCTGTTATTTTTTTCAAAATACTTTCTAATAGAGGTACACATTGCTTAACTTCTTCGACATTGCTGTCTTTGTAATAATCTCTGTAATGTAGTTTGTTAGTTTTCTTGACTACCTTTAAGCAACTATCTGGATTTAATGTCTCGCCCTGACCGAGACGAACCATTAGTTCTGTAAGTACATTCAAGCTTGTATAAAGTTGACCGGTTAATTCATTACTAAGAGCTGGAGCAACCTCGTCCAATATGAGACTGAATGTTTTATAACGCTGTAGTAATGGTTCAATAAAATCAGGACGCGTTTCTGTAGCGTTTTTATAGAGCCATTCAGAAGTTGTAAATGATTTAATAATTTTAGAATGTATATTTTGAACCTACAAAATAATGTAATAGTTTAAAATATCAGTTAAGTAAATAGAATAAATTAAGATAAATAAAATAAATGTAAATAAAGTAAATAAATATTTAAAGTACCTCGTTCATGTCATTATCGGTAATTAGAGCTCCGTAATCTTCTTTTTTACTCTGTACTTTGACATTCTTTTCTAGACTTGGTTGAAAGTTATCATCAACATCAGCAAAATCATCATCGCGGTGAGTAGGAAATAGATTTTTAAGTTCTTGAACGATTTGTTCTTCATCAGTTAAACTTTCTGAAAGTACCTTTACTTGATTTTTATATAAACTATCTTTTTCAGCTTCTCGCTTTTCAATCTCCTTCTGCTGCTGCCGCCAGATTAAGACCATCTGTTGCAGAAGAGTGTTTAGTTGGGTCCACAAATCCTTTGTTAAACTTCCCTTAAGTACAATATAATTGTATAATTCATAAAGACCCGTGATTGTTAAACGGAATTGTTCCTGTAAGACTACAAAGGTGTTCTCCGTCTTTATATTAACACTCAGCATTTCTCTACTGTCATGAGACGTACAGAGATCTACAAGGCTCAGAAGATTTTCTTGATTTGGACCGATAGTAGGGAATCGCACCAAGTTACAAACGAAGTTTTCTAATTTTGCAGAACCGAAGCTTGATTCAGCAACAGCTATGCAACTGCTACTCTCATCCATGAGAATTTTGATTCCATGACGCATCTGAGCAAGTCCAGTAAGTATCGGGTAGATAATGTCAGGATAGCCTGATAAAAATCGAGTTTCTATCTGTTCCATAAACCTACGAACTGATTCTAACCAAATTTCGGCTTCTCTCTTCGCAGATTTTGCTGCTTCTATATTATTTGTACTAACCTGAAATTAATTTTATAAAATTTAAATTAAACATCACTATTAAAGCGCAAATATTTTTTATAAATATAAATATTTTAACGAACCTCATTTTCTAGTTCTGTTATAGTGTCAATTAATCGTTCTATATGCTTATTAATCGTACTGAAAGAACCAAGAGCCATTCGGAAATTAGTAAACTCTTTGGACAAAGCTATAAATTCAGTATTTGTAGGTCTGACAGCCTTTAGATTTCGCAAAATACTTCTTTGATCGTTTAAGCTTTCAAGTCTTGCCTGTATTACAGGAAGTCTCGGATGTGCTGTATTGTCATCCATTAGACCTAAGATTCTTGAGCACACTCTAGCAACGTATACAGTATATTCGCAGTCTGTAATGTTTTCTTCGACATATTTGAGTTTTAAAATTACTTTATGAACGGGATCAATATAGCCCATATTGCCATATATAAATGATTGAAGGTATCCAAGTAAAGCCCAAGCTTTTCCTCGGTTTAGACTGGTAGCTTCTGTCGTTAAAGTATCTGAAATATTTTGCAGCTTCTCCAACGGTATTAAATATTCATTAGCAATAGTTGATTTTATAGACGGATTTTGATTTTGCACCTCTAGAGAGTTTTTCAAATAAGTATTATCATCAACTTGCTCGCAAATCGATAAGAATTCCTTTAATAGACAGAGCAAACTTTGTAAATCATTAGATTCCAGATCAAATCGATCTGAATTAAGAGCTACGCTATTCTTCCACAAAATATTATTGAGTGTACTTAATTGCTGTAGACGTGCATTAAAACTTCCAAGATTCACGCCGGTAACTAAAGATTTTTCACTGCGTGTATGCTGCAATTTATTTAGAAGAAGTTCTGACACAAGTCGAACAAGTATTGGACCATTTGCAAGATTTTCGTAATCTAATATTTCAGAAACATTATCAAAATTATTTTTATTCTCGGTGTTTACAAACTTCCAATGTGATACCTAAACAATTGATAATTTCAAAGATTTAATTTACTCTATATTAGTAAAAAAAGGATATAGTTAAATATTATAAATTGCATGCTCACCTGTTTAAAGTGTTTAATGGCGTAGGAATTTTCATTGAATCTTAAAAACCAATTAAATAAAGCAAATCTTAGACGATTTCTTTCTTCTGGATTATGTTGCTTTGTGTAAATTGCATTTAATATTGCGAGTAACTCAATTGGTATATTTGGAATATTTACATGCTGAGTTGAAAGATAGGTTGAAGGAAGAACAATATTACCTTCATCTTGAATTAATTGTTCACATAACTTTCTTTGGAACATTTTTACAAATATCAAAAACATATACTCGTGAATAGGCCAGAGTTGAATTTTTGTTGAAATTTGATCCATTTCTTTTAAAGTTAAGTTTTTTAATTTTTCAGAAGTATTATCTTCATTAATTTCATTTATGTTTAAATGTGTCTGACAATATTTCTTGACATTTTCTAAGATTGAAAATATGTCTTCATCAAGAGATTCATTATCGTAAATACTTTGCCATAATGAAATTAATTGTGATCGAATTTGCACAGCTTCTTCGGATTGAAGAGTTATAAATTTTGATTCGGTTTCTAAATTACAACTAATGTATTAATTTTTGAAAGGTGAAAATGAATCTGTTACATTTTGAAGAACTGAGCACGTATTTAAAGTAATTTCCGATGAATAAGGTAATGGTGACTTGATATATTTTTTGAAAGCTTTGCATATTTTTCTAAATGGATCATAAACAGACATTAAACTATTATTGATTTCATCCATAATATTCCTTAAAATATTTCGATCTTCCATGTAATTAGTATCTGGATTATCAATTTTTAGGTTTTCATCTACATATCTTAAGAACTTTGTTAACCATTTATAGTGAACTTTCATTAATAAGACAATTTCGTCTAAATTTTCAAACATATTTTTGGATTGATTTGTTTTGTTTAAGAGTTCTGTATTACCTAACATGCAAAATCTTGAAAACCACTTTAAATTTTGTCTAAGAATTACATATTTAGTATCATCTATTAATGATTTACTGTTCTTCAGTATGTGGTCAAAATATTTTTTAACTTGAAGTAAAAATGTTACATAATTTGTAATAAGAGGATTGTCTTTTAATTTGATTGTCATTTTACCTGGAACATTAAAATATAAATTAGTAAAAAAATAGAAGTGATTATTCCCAAGGGATATTTCATATAAATTTTATTAACTATAAGATAAAATTTACCGTCAAGATGAGCTTTTGAAAACTGAGCGATGGTGATAGCTTTTTCACTGTTATCCAGTTTCCAAGTATTTTCTATCTCAGGGTTAACAACTATACCATCGTAGAACAAAAGTAATGCTAAGTTATTAGCATTCTTGAAGTATTTTCTATCCCATGGGAATTTTTGGTCGCAATCAATAATATTTGACGATAGAAGGTCTTGAGACATCAAGGAATTCTTAAGATCTAAAACTCTGAAATCAGGATTTTGTTGGAATATATTAGATACCCATATTTTGCGTAATTCTACGTCACTAATACACGAACGCTCATAAAAATTGAGTAGTACGTAAGGTAAAATATCACATATTTCAATACTCAAAATTTGGGGCTGATCAATCATCGACGTAAAAAATTCATTAATAAAGTCAGTCTTTAGTGAAATTGTACTGCCAATTTCAGCACTGTTCTTTGCTACCCAAAAATATCCTTTTGTACACCAATCCATTAAAAGTCCTTGTTGTTTAACAAGAGTCAGTTTTGAATTGTCTTGTAAATTTCGAACGCTACATGTGGCAGCCTCTAGATCAAGCACAT